>JAJIBD010003163.1:0-94216 GCA_021461705.1 Cryptotis parvus | reverse complement strand
AAGAAGAAAATTTGAAGTGAAAATATTTGAAGTGAAAATATATAATGTGGTTATAGACTGAGTTCAGTGCAGAGACTATAATATTTTGAGGATCAGAACTTAACAATTCCAAAGGTTAAACTATTATACATAGAGAGAAGTAACATTCATAGCAAGTTCAAAAATAGTCAAAGCAGAACTCTAATACTTTTCAAAGTGCATAATTCATCTACTTTGAGAAATGTTTAATTCTGGGTGTTTCAAATAATACTTGCTTGTGAGGAACATAAGATAGGGTTAAAGGTCCTGAACAAGTCTGGATGGGGGGCATTTACAGTCCTTGACTCAGGGTCTCACATGCAGAGCATGCCCCTACATCAGGCATCACATTGCCTTGTTTCAAATGTTACACTTTTAATATCAGTAAAGTTTAAAGAACCGAAATTTTTTGTAGAAACCATTTGAATTTCTTTGACTAATATTTGAGGTACATACTAATATTGTGTGTCTGTGTGTGTGTGCATGTAATAAATTTCGTGTGGCTTTTCACAGTAGTATTTGGGGGCACTTGGGCCATTCCTGAATTGTCCTGTGGTATGGAATGGTGCTTCCATGCACAGCAGGGCTGTAGAGAGAATGAGCTAAGAATATTAGAGTTCCACACAGGGCCACCCTAGCAGCACTTGGACACTATGCAGAGCTGGATAATCATACTTAGGGTTTTGGCAAATGCTTGGTATATATTCATCATTTTGAAGCTGGGAAATGGTTTTTAATTTTAATTATTTTTATTTATTTTAATTATAGCTGAAAGCTTTTATGAATCTACGATACATTTTCTCTGATCAACTCAGCATGACGGAAAAATTAGTAATTAAGTAGTAAACAAGTATATAATACATACAAGTAGTTGCTGTCACAAATATGAAAAGAGGAATTATAATATGAAAGTTTGATGCTAATATGAAATAAAGCTTTTTTGGGACTTATCCTTCAGAGATTCCATTTGTTTATGTTTCATTAATATATCCAAGCAAGGTACATTTTATCTAAATGCAAATTTCCAAAACCTTTCTCTCTAGCTTAGTATCCAGGAATTCACAAATGCCCAAACTTCCTCACTAACTTTTGTTTACTGCTATACTCACTTATCTCGTCTCAGATTCTGAAACTCCTGTTTATCTCTACATTTGAGAAATCACTGAAACACTAAATTATCTCTCCTCTGCAGTTTATTCTTTTGTTTTGTTTTGGGACCACACCCGGCAGTGTGTGACCTACACTTACTCCTGGCCTACACTCAGAAATTAATCCTGACAGTGCTTTGGGGACCTTATGGACTACAATAGATGGTAACCATTTTGGTAGCATGTAAATCACCGGCCCTCCTCATTTTTTTTTCTTTTTGGGTTACCTCTAGCAATGCTCAGCAGTTACTCCTGGTTCTGCACTCAGGAATTACTCCTGGCAGTGCTTAGGGGATCATATGGGAGGCTGAGGATTGAACCTGGGTTGGCTGCCTGCAAGGCGGAACATCCTACCAGCTGTGCTATGACTCCGGCCCCAAGGAACCCATTCTAAGAATCAGACAACAACATAGAAAAATATATTTTTTTTGTGGTTCTTTCAGTTTTGTAAACTTCAAACTTACACAGCTTGTCTTCCACCCTAAAGAATATCTATTATCTCTGTAACTTATGACTAAAAAATAAAAGTATTTATTTTTGTCTTCTTTTGGGGGTATTTGCAGATTACTAAACAGATTTTAGTTTCCTCTGTATTTTGTCTAGAAAAAAGAAAATATTAACTAGTAAGCTTGGATCATTTGTGGAGATTTGAGGGAGTGGGGGAGTGGGAACACCACATTCACTATTTTTAAATTATCTCCTATTTCCAGTCTTCTCCCTTATAGAAAAAAGGCTATATACACTATCTAAGTGTAGTTAAACAACTATCAGTTTTTTTTCAGGTTGTGATTTTAGAGCAGTTTTAGATTTACAGCAATATTAGAAAGACAGAGATGTGCTGTTTACCAACAGTCCCTCACTGGCCCTTCCTACCAACCCCCATTAATACCTGATAGCAGAGTATTAAATATTGCACGTACCTTACAAAAAATTAAATATGCATGGAATTTAATTACATTATTAGTACATTCATAATTAGAGGCACTATTTTCTATTATCCCCTTATTCCTAATATGTAGTTCTATACTTTTATGTGAAGTCAGAAGCTGTTGATTTTTCACTCTATCCTCACAACCAAGAAATATGTGAAGTTTAGAGAAGTATTCTCATTATGGAATATAATAAGTAAAAGATTATATGACAGAACAGCTAACAAATTATTATACTTCACTCTGAATATAGGTGTGCTATGTTTTAGTAATTTAATTACATGAATTTCATGATTAATTTTTCTTCCATTATCTAAATTATGTACAAGTCATAGGGTTTTTTGGATTAGCAAAGATTTGTTTGACAAAGCATGCTATTATACAACAGTGAATTATTAAGAAAATGTACCAATAGAAAATATCTAAAAACTACATTAGCCTGTTTTATAAAACAATTAAATAAGATATTCAGCTGAAATATGCAACTATTTACTTCCTTAGGTATAAAGAATTATTCAGGTATAGTTTAACAGCTCACGGTATAGATTACAGCATGGTAATCAGTATTTATATTTATAAGAAATATAAAAATTTGGCTTGTAAAATTAGTACTATGGTAAGACATTTTCTTTGCATGAAGCCAATTCTAATCTGATCCCTGACACCATGGTATAAGCACTGGTCTGCTCTTAAGGGTTCAAGTTAACCCAGTATTTTTATACAATAAATTCCCAGAAGCACATACTAGGCCAATCTCTGGATGCAAAATTGGTACCTTACAGTGCCATCCAAGCATAAACAAAACCAGGCTCTGATCCCTAGTACTGACATTACAACAGACACAATGAAGAAGTAGTATATTTTATATACATTAGTGAATGAAAATTAGAGTCCAGAAATGACTCCAAGCACACAATAACTCCCTTTTCTCTCTAAGAAATAAATATGATTACTTTATGGATCACTTGATCACTTGATCATTTGACATCCTTTTATTCGTCAATTTGCTTGAGCGGGCGCCAGTAAAGTTAACTTTATGGAAATTCACTAAATTGAAGAAAAAAAATAGAGAATAGTGCCAACTGCTGAGAATTTAACAAATTCTCATGGAAGAGTATGGTAAGTAAATTTTTAATTGGATGACTGGTGAGATACTACTGTGTATAACATGCTTGCCTTGCAATAAGCTGACCTGGGTTTGAATCTTGACACCTCATATGGTTCATGAAGCCTGCCCAGAATAATTCCAGACCCAGACCCAGAAGTAAGCTCTGCACATAGTTGGATATGAGTTATTACATAAAAAAGATATAATGGCTCAGAAGCAGGATGACTTGACTGAGGAACTAATAAATATATCCAAAGATAAATACTTTAAACATATTTAAGAGAATGAAAAACTTTAAAAAAATAAGGAAAAATGAAGACTGCATAGGAATTTATGAAGCAGCTTGAAAGTTACTTTTATAGATGTCTTGGAAAGAGAAGAGAGAATTGGAACTATGTATAGAGAAAGAAATTGTGACCAAGAAATTGCTCAAACTGATGTTGGATCACACCCACCAATCTTAGAAGTCTGTAGTTTCAAACAGATCACTACACTAAAAGAGAACACAGCAATATATTTTAAGTAAAATGGCAAATCCAGAAATAGATACAGAATCCTAAGAGCAGTGGGATCAAAGCTAAACCTGAATATAAAGCAATCCCAAAAAGACACAACAGATCTATAGTCTGAATTTTAAAGTCGAGAATGGAAAGATATAGGTAATGCAGTGAATGAAAGAGGAATACAAGCAATATGCCCTCAAACACATCAATGGTCTATGCCAAGCTATAAAGAAGAGCACCACATAAGTAAATGTCCAGATATTTCATCCAACAAGGATTTGCTATACTTTTAAAAAAGTCCTCAGTAGACAAAGAAACTTTACATGGAGGTAGTAAGATACATAAAATAGAAAATGAGTAATATGAGATATTATATTGTAATCAAGTACAATATGACTAATCCTGTGACCTAGTACAATGATCTTGATACTTGAACATAGTAATAAGTTCATACCCAGAATGTCACAGCTAAACTTCAAGGTATTCTCAAGCCAAACATACTTAGAAAACACAAACAGCAAGAGGAAGGTGAAACCTGCAACTACATGAAAGGAAGATATCAAGGTGCCAGAGAGTGAATATTTTAAAAATCAAGAAGCAAAGAATGACTTTTCAAACATCTAGAAGTCACCTAAAAAAGATAAGGCATTTCTTTATATTTCAATAATTTTAATTATCTCAGTAATTTCAGTTAACATCAGTGACCTACATCCACCAGTTAGAAGTCACAGGGTGACTGTATGTATCAGAAAATTGAAACCAACCTTTTACTAATTACAATAAACAATGTTTGAAATGTGATAAACATAGAATCAAAGGTAAAAGTTAAGAACTAGGCAAACTATAACCTAAAAAAAGTAAGAAAATTGTACTGACATCACACAATATAAATTTCCAATTTAAAGAAATAGTAAGAGACAGAGACAGGAAGAACACTATATCATAATCAACATAATCAACATATATATGTATATATATATGTGTGTGTATATATATATGTATATATATATGTATATATATATATATATATATATATATATATCTGTCACTGTCTTTCTGTAGATCATTGATTTGCTCGAGCGGGAACAGGTAACATCTCCATACATCCTGTCACATGCTAGTGTAGCCCAAGGGCATCTGCTGGCTCAAGGAACATAAAGAGCCTCAAACCATTCCATCAGATAATGGGAATGGAGGTCTATAATTATTACTGGTATTTGGCATATCAAATGCGACATAGGTAGCTTTCGAGGCTCTGCCGTGCGGGTGGGATACTCTTGTAATCACCTCTAATTTCAAGCATTTATTGATGAGCCATGTGGCCGCTTTGCAGTCACGCGAGTTGGACTTGTGATCAGCTCTTCTGCTGGGTGGAGCTCAGCATTTAATCTTATAATAAATATTTAATATTTTAATAAAAGAGATCAAATATTATTTAATTAAAAATAAAAATTAAATATTATTTGATTAAATAATATTTAATCTTTTAATAAAAGATTAAAATCTTGCATTTTGCTACAATTGGATGCAATTGAGGGCATGATGAAACAAAACAGAAATGGCTGGAGCCAGAGCAATAGTAAAAGCAGGAAGGGCATTTGCCTTGCATGTAGCCTTCCCCAGTTTTCATCCTTAGCATCCTGTGTTTTCCTGAGCACCACCAGGAGTAATTCCTGAGTACAGAGATGGGAATAACACCTGAGCTTTGCCAGGTATGACCCAAAAAAGATAAAAAAATTAAACCCACAAAATTCCTATTACAACACTCATGGGCAGAGCATAAGCACAATGGAATAGACAATGGCTTAAAAAAAAAAAACACCCTGAGATACTCCCAGTAGAACTAGACTGCAAACTCAGTGGGACAGAGTGATTTAGCATGCTGGGCCTTATATTGCAATGTGTCTTCAAAGCATTCATGGTAATACTCTTGTGTCATAATAACTCAGATATTTTTATTAAAAATTGAACTTTAACTACTTTAATAGTCTCTTTTATCTTGATAGGAAATGAGTGCAGAAAGTATTTGCAATTTGATAAAATATATTTCTAACACTCTGTATTTCTCCTTCTCTATTTTCCTCTACCTTAGGGAAGCTATAACTTAATTACCTCATAGCTGTTGTTCTCGAATAACTTAGATTAAAATCAAATGATAATTTCCTGTTATCTGTATTTCCATGATAAAAAGTTTAAATATAATTTAATGGGGTTATATTTACAGAAGCAAAATATATCACTGAAGTAAAATTAAATTGAACATGTCCCACTAAAAAAGGAGGTAGAAGAACAAATTCAGATTCTTCAGATTAAAGAATAAAATAAAAATGAAGTTTTACTCATCAATTTGGTTCATTTCCTGCCTTATTATCCTTGAGAAACACTTCTATGGATTCTAAATAAAAATATATTTCAAACTAGTGTTTAAAGTATAAAAACAATGTGATGAATCAAATTCCTGAGTTTCAGCAATCAATACAAGAAACCTTTGTGCACAGCAATTCCAAAGCTTAGTTAGCTCTTTCAAATGGCCTTCAAGAGACTTTCATAAGACATTCAGCGGGGAGCTACAAAAATCATTGCCAGATCATTTTAGCTTATCCAGGGATGGACCTAGTCAGATGATTCATAGAATTTAAATGGATTTAAGCTTTGTAAAGCAGACTTGGCAAATCAAGCTTTTTCTAATCACCACATACCAATTATAAGTATCCTGAGCTTTCTAAAAGAGTAACACAATGTCATTAGAATTTTACCTTTTTTCACTTAACATAGCTTTTAGCCTGTGGATAGCAGCAGTGTGAGAAATTTATTTTTTGATAAATTTCATATCATACTGTTTACAAAAAACTATTAGTTTTTTTCTTTCAATTGCGATATAGGAAAATCAAATTTGAGGATTGGACTATGTTGCAAAACATATTGCATGTTTTATTAAAATTTATCAAGTATTTCTATAAACTGCTACTGATTCAGTGGTGGAGGAGAGAGTTCAAGTGGTAGAAAGATCCCCTTGACTAACACGTATATACCCTTGGGTTCAATCTTTGATATTACAAGTACCCCTTCTACCCAGCACTGAAGTCAGTATCAAAAGGTTCATTGATCTTGAGAATTTAAAGAAAGCTTTCAGAGTAAATATTTATAATCTATAAAGTAAGTATCATTATTTACAAAGAAAATTCTTATGAATTTAGTAAATCTTTCACTACTAAGGAATCACATACAAATCATTGATTTATATACAAATCAAACATTTCACTGATTCATCAATCATACTTATAGAACCTGCCACCCTGAGAATAGAAAATAAATAGTACAATTTCTCGCCTTTATGGGACAATTTTTAATGGAAAACTCTAAGAAGAAGCTTTTAGTTCCAAAAATTATTGAAACCACAATTGATGTCCACTTTTCTTTCTACACTTTAAGGAATAAAAACAAAAGAGCGAATGTGAATTAAACATGTTGGAAATACTAGTGCTGTATTCTCTTGTAACGGGAGGCAACAAGGTCACATGCATTATTAGATGCAATTGCCCTCTAAGGCTATAGATACGAGTGTTATGCTTAGTCCTGGCATCGAGGGCAATTATATAGGCCAACTAAGCCATGTGTAAGGACCTCCAGGGTCATACTGGGGTGCTCAATGGGCCTCCAGGGCTGCATTAGTTGCTCAGGGACCAAACGCCTAGAATTAAAGCCAGGTCCAGCTCATGCCCGGCAAGTGCTGGACTATAATCTCCTGGTTTGTACATTTGATATATAATTTTGTTTCACCTAACTGCTCTGTTCCTTCATTACCCCAATTATAAAACAAAAGATTAAAAATAGATCAACTTTATAGACTCTATTTCAAAAAGGGATTTTACTATAATACAAAGTCCATGCATCTGAGATTATACTGTATAGATCACATTTAGAAATTGGTGCATGCATATTAGTAGAATGTATACATGTATATCTAATTAATTTGAATGTTTAGAATTTTGTTCCTATAGAGGAGAAACTTATTAATACATAAGACAATGAAATAAATCTTATCACTGTTACTTCTATCTAATTTTCTGGTATTTTGCTAAAATTATAATTACATTGTTCCTAGTTTGTCAGCATTATATTCATACTTGAGACTTGGTAATTGTAAATTGCAATACTGTGATGAAATAGATATTTGATAAAAATGAAATAGGCACATTAAAATTTAGTTTTACCATGCTATGGTTTTCCAACTACAATTTGTAAATATACTACTTGTTTAACCAGTATAAAGAAGTGACCATTACAGAGTGTTTCTAAGAAACTTTATAAGCAATAAAATGCTATCATATTTGGCATCTAAAAAAGGATTATTTTGATGGGATGAAAGAAAGTCAAACAAGTTGCTCCATGGAGTATTTAAGACTGTCTATCATTAAGCTGATAAAAGTTAGGTAGGAGGAGGAAAGAAAGTCTCTCAGGTCTTTCTTAGGGTAAACAAGGAGTAAATCACACCAGTTGTCATGGTGAGTGTCCTCCAAAGAGGCTTTTTATTACTTACGGTCTGAATGACTGGAATTTTTTTTTCTATACAGATGATAAGTCAAATCTAATATTACTCTTCCAATGAAAAACAATCCTAGAGACAAAATGAAATTAAACAAAGTATATTATGCATAAAATTAATTGGATGGTCATAAGCATTTGGATACAAAATAACTTTTGGAACTTTAGAATGGATGGTTTATTAGTACTAGTAATTTATTATATTTTTTATTCACTCTCAATGGAACAAATATCTCTGAATGCAACAGCTATGTGTACCTAGGTTGAGAAGTCAACATGATGAATGACCTGAAACCTGAGCTGTGCAGGACGAAAAGAGAGGCATGGATTGCCTTCAAAAACATCGAAACAATAGTCAAAAGAACAAAGAGCCTCCAGCTATGGGCACACCTCTTTGACTCCACCTTTCTACCTGCATTGACTTAAGCCTCAGAGACCTGGGCCTTATGAAAGGAGGATGAGAATACCATTTGGGTCTCCCAAAGAGGAATAGAAAGAGCCATGCTTGGAATATCACGTCTCACTCAAGTGAGAGAAGGAATCCGGAGTTCCAACCTCCGTAGCTTTTCTGTCTCATCTGCCAGAACATCGAAAATCAGATGGGCTGGTCATATAATGTGATCTGGAGACGACCTTTGGACTAGAGCTGTTACCGATTGGATCCCACTGCACGCCAAAAGATCACGTGGCCTCCCACCTGCAGATGGTCAGACTTCCTTATCAGGACCCTAGACAAACAATTTGAAGCTCTCAATATCCCCAAACAGACAGATGCCATTGGGCTACACTGGCACGTGATAGGGTCAAATGGAAACATTACTGGAGCTCACTCGAGCAAATCGATGAATAACGGGATATCAAGTGATCAAGTGATCAAGTGATCAATTTAATAGCATCGATAGCTTGTTAGTAATAGTGACTTGTATTGCTATGCTATGTTAGTTATCACAAATTTACTGGCTTAAAGAATTTATTATCTTCTTGTCTGTTATGAACTCCATTTTGAATCTGTTAGATTAAAGTCCAAATGCTTTCACTAGTATGCTGTTTCTGGAAGCTGTAGAATATTATATATCCCTAGAGAATTATATATCCCTACAGCTTCCAACATAATAGTGAAAGTATCTTAACTTTAATCTAACAGATTCAACAGTTCATACCAGAAAACAAGATAATATAAATATATAAAATATAATATATTATACATATTATATATCCATATATAACCTTGCTGCTCAATCTTTCAAGATGGTTTGACTTATTTGGTTTATTGCCCCTTTTGTCTTAAGTATTGCTCTGTTTTCATCAGTTTTTTTTTTGTCATTTTCTATTCAACTCTAAGGGACATCCAATTATACTGATATCACACAGATAATTCAGAATTATCTTTTTTTTAAGTGTTAGTCTATTATACAATCTAATTCCAAATATTAATTTTTCCTTGTAACCTACTAGTCACAGATTTTGAATATTAAGGTACATATTTATAGAGGTAGGACTTGGCTCAATAGTATAGAACAAGGAATTGATCCCTATTCATTTCACAGGTAACATGATCACTTGAATCCCATTATTCATTGATTTGCTCGAGCGGGCGCCAGTAACATTTCCATTGGACCCTATCACGTGCCAATGTAGCCCAATGGCATCTGGTTGATTCAGGAATATGAAGAGCCTCAAACTGCTCCATCAGGGTCTTGAAAAGGAAGTCTAACCATCTTGTAGGTGGGCAGCCACGTGATCTTTTGACATCCCGTGGGATCCAGTCAGTAACGGCTCTAGTGCAGAGGTCATCTCCAAATCGCATTACATGTCCAGCCCATCTCATTCCCGATGCCTTGGCAAAAGAGACAGCGTCCCTGATTCTGAAACAGCAATGGAGGTTGGAACCCCAGATTCCTTCTCTCACTTGACTAAGGCGTGATATTCCAAGCATAGCTCTTTCTATTCCTCTCTGGGAGACCCGAATAGCATTCTCATCTTGCTTTCGTAGAGCCCAGGTTTCTGAGACATATGTTAACGACAGAATTGTGGAGACAAAGGATGTGCCTGGAGCCGGAGGTTCTTTGTTTTTTAGGCTATTTCTTCGATGCCTTTGAAGGCATTCCATGCAGCTCTCTTCCTCCTGTACAGCTCAGGTTTTAGGTCGTTCATCATGTTGACTTCTCGACCTAGGTACACATAACTGCTGCATTCAGAGATGTCTGCTCCATTGAAGAGTTCATTTTTCATAAACATAGTTTTCTTTAGATTCAGCTGTAGACCTATCTTTCCACATTCTCTGTTGAAGTCAGCCAGCATTTGTGCCACTTGGCTAGTGTTTGGTGTTATTAGAACGATGTCATCAGCGGCGAAGGTGGTGTAGTTGCCGACCACCTATGTTCACTCCCATTCCTTCCCATTCTAATTGTCGCATGATGTTCTCAAGGGTGGCGCTGAAGAGTTTTGGTGAAATGGTATCACCCTGCTGAACCCCTCTTTTGACATCAATCATCACTTCCTTGTAGAATGGTGAGATCCTGGTGGTGAATCCGTAATACAGCTCATGAAGGATCTTGATGTATTGGGTCTGAACACCCTGTTTGGCTAGGGCTTCGATGACTGGTTCAATCTCCACAGAATCAAAGGCTTTCTTTAAATCAATGAACGTGAGACAGAGCGGCATCTTGTACTCCCTACAAACCTCAATGAGCTTGGTTACTGTGTGGATATGGTCGATTGTGCTGAATCCTTTCCGGAAGCCTGATTGCTCGCATGGTTGTCCTTCATCTAGTGTTCTGCCATCCTGTTCAGGATGACTCGTGTAAACAGCTTGTAGATGATGGACAACAGGCAGATGGGGTGATAGTTGCCGATGGTGTGAATGTCTACCTTCTTGAACAGTAGAACTGTTCTGCTGGTTTTCCATTGGGACGGCACCTTGCATCCGGACAGGTAGCATGTGAAAAGCAGAGCTAGTGTATTGATGAGTACCGATGGCAGATTCTTCAGGTGTTCGGGTCTGACTTTGTCTGGGCCTGGTGCTGTTCCCTTCTTTACCTATGAAATGACATATCAGATTTCAGAAGGGAGAACGTTGGGAATGTCATATCCATCCTGTGGAATTTGGTATGTGGGCAGGTGCATGTGGTTATCAAAGAGATCTGATTAGAAGTCATGGATAATCTTCTCCATTGCCTTTCTGGAAGATGTGATAGATTGATCAGGCGTCGGAGGGCAGTCATCTTGGTCTTATAGTTGGCAAAGGACAGGCGGGCGGTGCGAATGCTTTTACCTGGCTTCTGCTGCATCTTCCAGTGTTTCTGCTCTTTGTCTTTGAGGTCTTCTTTCATCGCTTCTCTGCACTGCTTTGCAAGCTTGGATGTTAGCATTTGGTCGCCTGAGGCTCGTGGCCTTGCCACGTTGGGAATGAGCTCCAGAGTTTTTGAATGATTAAGATAAATTTCAAATGTACCATAATATATAAAGAATCTATATTTTAAAATTTTATTAGCAAATTGTGTATTTTTACATTGGCTTTAAATTATGCCTTTGAGTTACAGTTAAGACTGATACTTCATATAGCAGGAGAACTACATTATAATTTCTTATGATCTAGTTAAATGAGAAAGATATAATAATTTTTATGTAAATACGCTCTGTATTGTATACACCAACACTTAAATTTTTAAAAAAATATTTATTTAGAACATAGGTCTCTTATTTTTTTAGAATCCTTAATTTTCTTTTGGAATATTTTAAGAAGAAAATTATTGAAAACAGCATCCATTGCAATTGCAGTCATTATTAGAATGCTGAGTTTTGGCCATCACCTGGAAGTGATAAAATTTTATAGTTCCCAATTCACCCTTTTTAAAATTCTCATTTTGATATTTTGCAATATGCCATATAGAGTACTAGATTTAACATGGCCTCTACAGTGTCATTTAATTCTTAAATGCTGAGAGCACAGTTAACTAAAATTTGTTTATTGGCATGGTCACTCTAAACAATACAAGAATAAATCCTGCTGACAGAAGAAATTTGCTAAAGAAAATTAACAGTCTCAGCCATACAACTTGCCCTTATGAGAGAAAAAAGACATATTGCCATGGACTCTGAAAAAGACCAGAAAAAAACACCAGTTATATTGAGCTTCTAAAAGCCTGTCGGTCTGCAAATAGTAAAACCAACATGATTTAAAAAGAATGCTAAAATAACAAAGAGGTAGAATAGAGCCAGTCAGAAGGTAATAGGGTTTTAGTATCTAGGTTGGAAAAATTTGAACCATTATTGCAGATTTATAACATTAATGCCATTCCACTATTTTTTTAAGAAAAATATTTTTTTTAGTATGAGGACTGTCAGAAAAGCTTCAACTTTAACAGTGGTTTCATGTTTCAAAATGATAGCTCCATCTTAAAAAAAATAACTCCTCAAATTGTTCTAAAAAACAGAAATCCTCTAGATGACTTTGAACCCTTTATCTTTCTCTTGTTTATGCATTTATTTCCCTTTGATTTTAAGATCCTCTAAGGAAGAATTACTTTCCTCTGTTCTCAGCTATTTCTAACCTCTAGTGCTATTTTCAAATGTTTTTAACTCTATAGGGCATACATTTATGGCTCCTAATTTTCAGTGTCCTGCTCTTTCCAAATGACAATAAAAACAACTTTAAAAAAACAGAAAATCAGAATACAATTGACTATGTTGTTTCATTGAATCAGTACAAATTATATATAAGACAAACACCAATAATTGCTCTTTTTTGCCAACAAAAAATAATTTCAAAATAAGTTGTATAGATGTAATTGATTTTATATTCTGATAAAGGGACTTTAAATCCATTTGATAGAGACTTGATTAAGGCACTTGCCTTGCATGAGACCAACCTGGGTTTGATTCTAGTTTTCCACTATGGTTCCGTGAGCCTGACAGGAATAATTCCTGAGTGCAAAGCCAGCAATAATCCCTGGACACTGCCTGTGTGGCCCAAACAAATAAGCAAATAAGTAAATGACAGATACTCACGGAAAACTTAACATACTTATTTTAATGAAAACTTTCAAATGAACAATTTTAAGATAGTTTTTATAAATGACATATTAACAACACAATCCACATTTTATTATATACTTAGGCTGAGGTTAACTGGTGCCAAATGAGTCCACTTTATTCTTTCAAGAATCAGACAATATAGTCGCTTGCAATTTCATTCATTTATATGATTTGAAAAAATGAGTAACAATATAAGGAGACGTGAATAAAAGTTCTAAGCCTAAAATAAATGGTAGTGTCATTACTCAGGTTTACAAATGCAGTAACAAGATATCTTGAAACAAAAGTAATTTAATTGAGTTTTTTGCCTAGAAAAATATTCCTCAAAACCAAAAACTTCATGTCATACTGTCTTATATTTCAGAGAAATACATCATTCACAAAAGTTCAGTGAGTGTGTGGTTTGTTATAATGACCACACCACCTTTCATCAATTGGTTAGTTCAAGACCTAAAATACTCAATATTTTATTTAATGAAACATGCTTCTATGATGATTTGGTAAATCTCAATGTAACAAATACTATATGCAACATTGCCATTTTCACAAAAATGCCAAACACACATGGAGACTGAATGTCATGTCTTGGCTTCACAATTTGTTGAAGAGTTATTCCCAGAGACAATGGAAATCAACATGAAAATAAGCATAGGAAACTACATCAAATAAAAACAGAAAATAAAATTTGTAAAAGTGAACAAGGTCACCCCCTAACTGAATACTTGCACATTATATACTCAACAAAGGGAAAAAAAAATCTTCTAATAGAAACTTTTCTAAAGAACGTTTCAGATGACCAATAGACAAATACCTGATTTTATTTTCTATGAGAAAAATCTAAATAAAAATCACATGAAATTTTCAAATATGTGTGATCATTTTCTATATAAAAATACTGCAAACTGCATTATAGGTGAAAGCGCAGGTAGGCAGAATTGTGCACCTACATTGTAGTCACATGTACCAAATGGTGCAATCCCTAAGGAGAACAATATAGAGACCCCTTAAAAATAAAACCATAGAATCAGAGCCATAGTGCAGAAATTAAGGCTTTCCCCGCATGTAATCAAAGCAAGTTTTATATGCAGCACCACCAGGATTGAGAACCAAGCACAAAATCAAAGCTAAGCCCTGAAAACTGTCAAGTTGAGCCCCCAAACTAATCCCTCCCAAGAAGAAAAAGGAAAGTTAAACTAAATAATAAAGACAATAAACCCAAGCATTGCCAGTACCATAATTCAAGGCATATGAAAAGCTCCACTTTGAAATATTTGTGCTCTCCTGTGTTCACTGTAGCATTATAGACACTGACAAGTTGAGGAAACACTCTAAATGACCTTCACGGCAGATAGATACTACAGCTGGTAGGCTGCTTGCCTTGCACACTGCAGTTGGGGTTTGAGCCCTGACTAATATGGTCCCCCAAGTCCAAATGAAGGGATCCCCTAGTGCAGAGCAAAAGGTAATACCTGAACAGTGCTGTGGGGTTTCCCCCCCCCAAAAAAAGATCTAAATGGCTTTCAATGACAGAATGCTATTCAGTTTTATGAAAAGATGAAACCATACCTTAGGAAAAACATAAATGTAACTTGGATGATTATGCAAAACAAAATTAGTCAGAAAGCAAAAGACAATTAACAGATGTAATTTCTCAAATGCAATACATAAATAATCAAAGAAACTTAAACAAAGAAAATAAGTGTGACTTTGTAGAATCTATGGTCACTACCAAAAGAAAAAAAAATACAAGAGATAAATAGGGTGAGCATGCAGGTAAAAGGGTAAATTTTATTGTGTGAATGATATTGAACTTTATTAGGGGTTTGATGAGCACTATAGAATTACTAAGGTGTATATATGAGCTCCTGTTATTACACAACATTGGAAATCAATAATAATTCAATAATATTTTATTTTGAAGATGTATTGCCTTGAAACATAGCTGTGAATAAAGGTTATGTAAAACTAAAGTTATGGGTTTAAAAAACCTGTAATCATATACAAACCAAGTAAAAACATGAAGTTAATAAAGGTTGAACAACAAAAATATAGTAAGATTCTTTTTGATGAACATTTATTTTCCATTTCAGATAAAGAACAGTCAAGGTGATATATCTGAATTAGTTTAGGTTAAATTAATCAACATTAAGTGAGAAAGGCATCAGAGTTTAAAGGAAATAAATGAAGCAGACCCAAGAGCTCCTTGAACACCCAGAGAAAACTGAATTTATTGGTATGTTTGAAATGCCTGTGGGTAAATGCATTATGAATCCTCTATGTTTTGAGGGAATGGTTTTGTCAAAGAAATAAAAAAAAATTAAGAATTGAAAAGTCCTATGAGTTTTTTTTAATTCAAATTAATCATTGATGATCAACATTAGGTAAATAGGCAGACTATTAAAAATACTACACTAAAAATAGGTCATTTTCTTCAAGTTACACCTACCTCTGCTTTGGAGAGTAACAAACAGGGAAGAATGCATAAGAAAGATACAGAGCTATAAACTATGAAGAACAACATCAAATCAAATATTAGAGAGAAACCTCTTTAAGGACATTCATTCTCTAATAGGTAACAGACTTTCTTACAACAACCTGTGCTATGGACATTATTATAGTTCAAGAAAAGACACTTTTTTTTCTTTTTTTATTTTAAATATTTTTAAATATTTAAAAGCAATTATAAAGATGCTCATAAGATGTTCATATTTGGGGTCGGTCATACAGTGTTCCAGCACCCATCCCTCCATCAGTGCCCATTTCCCACCACCAATGTCCCCAATTCCCTCCCCCTCCCTAGTCTGCCTTTATGTCAGATTCTTTATTTCTAAGAAAAGATATTTTTATCTTCTCTTTCATCCCCTATTTTTCAAGATGATAATTTTTATTCTGGTTATCTGGTTCTTACTTCTTAGTTATTCAAACCAAAAAAAAATATACAAAGACAGATAGGATATATATTGGTGCTGTAGAAGAACAATTCACTAAAGTCAAATGAATCACCTAGAGATATTGTTTAACTGGGATGCACTGCTTGGATGACTGTTTTATCTTCTTTAACAGGTTTCATCCTTTATATGCACCAGAGTGAATCTTGTGTTTTGGGACTGAACAAGTTGACTGTAGCAGAGACAGCATATGCTTACTAAACTGATTTCCTCTCCTATAAAACTAGTGAAGGAGGAAGCCTCAGTTTCCCCCTTGCCAACCTGAGAGAAGCCTACAGTTTCTCCTTGCCAGCAGTTCCAGTTCCCCATTGACCTACCCCACCTCATCCTAAGGTCCTATCTTTAACATTCCTGGTTTCCCCAGGATCATACAATTCTCTTTGGAACCAGGAATCACAAGACTAAGGTAACAAACAATACCTGAGGCAGATAGCCAGATAGACCCAAACCAGCCAGACCACCCTGAAGATTTCTGGCATTCTCTGTAATACTTGGTCGATAACAATGCAGGAGGCCTTTAAAAGAGCCTATACAATCACTTACTTTAACTTAGTCCTATACTAAGTTCCTCCCTGCAAGGGAGTCTTTCCTTCCAATAAACTTTTCTACTTTCTAATTCTGAGTCTGAGCATCTTTATTATTCAATATTTTCATTCTTGAAAATATTGAAGAACCTGGGAATCGCGATCGAACAGAGACTGCCGCCACTGCTTCTGCCTCACCTGCATCACTAGCAAGAGAAAACTTATACATTTTTTTTGTGTTTGGATACCATAGAAGAATGATTATAGAATAATATAGCAGAATTGTTGAGATCCATTTCTGAGACAAAAAAAATTAAAAACCTTACATATATTAATATATCTTTCATAGTATCAGAATTATCAGAATTTGTTCAAAACTTTATAATTGCCAAAATAAATTCTTTATCATGTTTTTCTACTCAGTAAATAATTATTTAATATACTTAACTATATTTCCTAAAGTTTTATATATGTTTTAATTTATTTGCAATCTTCCATTATTGCAACTTAGCCAATTCACATCAGTTACTATTATATACATATATATATATTTATGAAACCTAAAATATAGCATATAATTTATATTTTAGAGGAACATGTTATCTCACTACACCTATAGACAAGAAGGATGTCTATCACAGAACATAAACTTTTTTCCTTCTACACTTTCTTCCTCAGTTAAACTCAGTTTCTCAGTTTTATTTTTTTTTTTTTTTTGCATTTTGGGTCACACCTTGCAATGCTCAGGGGTTACTCCTGGCTCTGCACTCAGGAATTACTCCTGGAGGTGCTCAGGGGACCATGTGGGATGCCGGGATTGAACCTGAGCCAACACAAGCCGGCCACGTGCAAGGCAAACGCCCTACCCGCTGGGCTATCCCTCCGGCCCCTGTTTCTCAGTTTTATTTTCAGTGACTAATGGTTTCTTTTCATTACACACACACACACACACACACACACACACGAAGTAGCAATTTTTAATAGTTGTAAGGACACCATATTCATAGTTTATGTGTATAACTGATAAATAAATATATTTGGGATAATAAAAATATATGAGATATGTTTCAAGATATATTTCCTTGTGTATTTTATATAGCATATATAAAACTTACTTAAAACACATAAAACTTTAGGACAGATATCTAAGTATATTAATCATTCACTGAATTAGAAAAACAAGAGAAATAGTTTTCCTTGGGAGTAAATTTAAAGTTTTGAAGAGATTCTAAAAATTGTCTACACTTTGAAACTTATGCAGTTGTTTATACTAGTGAGAATTCTATAATTAAAAAAGATTACTGATGGATTTTCTTACACTGGGTAATTATAATAGTGACATAATGTAGATGGTTACATAATGCTGAGGGCCTGAGAAATAGTAAAGGGGTTAAGGTACCTAGCATGCTGCCAAACCCCAATTGGATAGTAGCAGCACATATGTTCCTCCAAGCACAAGCAGGTGTGATCTCTGAGCAGAGAGCCAGGAGTTTGCCTTGAGCAATGTCAGTATGGCCCAAACCCCCTCCAAGGGAAAAAATCCAAATGCAGAATGCTCATATTAAATTATATTGAAGGAAAGTAGAAAATGGTAAAGTTTCCTTACAGCGAACACTAACAAGTCTACTTCGATTTTAAATTAGTAGTAAAAAATGTAGAAACGGTTTCATATATATTTAAATTACATGTCATAAAATAAACTACCCATGCACAACACAGATATTAATTTTTTAAAACCTAATGCATTAATCAATTGTGTCATATCATACACAAATCTATTTAATGTCATTGTAAAGTAATTTGCCAGTTTAAATAGAATGAATCCTAAATAATGCAACATTTGTGACTGCATTAATAACTTTAGGCAGCTGAGGCAGAACTGTGCTGCTTTTCCTATAGCCTGATTTCTCTTTTCAACATAGGAAAACAGAGGCAGGAGGACTCCGCGGTTGTACCTGCCATCCAGGTGTGAGAACAACCATTCCTGACATCACACTATTCGATTGTCCACCAGAATAACACTGGAAATACCGAGATCCACAACAAAGTGAGACGTCATACTGCAATGGAATGCACACAAGCACCACAATTACATTGAATTAGCACAGGGAATTCAAGCCCTGTTGGAACAGCAGGAAGAATAGAGACAGTTTACTGTTAAAATTTCCTTTATGTGTCTTCAAAGTTTTGTTTCTACTTTTTTAGAGCTTTGGCTTATTTTCCACTAACTTTGGTAAAACTATATTTTTCCAAGGTTCTAAATTTCCTGTTTGGGAAGGCTCTGTATATAACCTGTTCTTACCTTATGACTGTTCACTGTTTTATCACTCGTAAAAGTTTGTGTGTAACTACCCTTCATAGATGGCAAGAGATCACTATATGAAAGGTAGAGAGCAAAATTCTAAACCAATTCTATACATTTAAGGACCAGCATAGGATACAATAATTGATCAGGATGATAACTGGAAGTCATAGCCTCTAATCCAAAGCAAAATGGAGGAATTCATGCTAGGTAATGATGTAAAACCACTTGGCGCCCAAAGTGAAGGTTGAATCACCATCCCCACGTGAGTAACCAATGAAAAGGGGAGCACAGGGAGTTGAATGCTACAACTGATGGTGACACCAATCAAGAATGGAAGAAAGTAACTGACATTTTTAATAAGCAGCAAGCTATCTAGCTGCATAAAACTAATGTATGTATCTAAAAACTTAGAGTAGATCTCAGATTGTCTCTAAAATCAGCTCTCAGAAATTCTAGCAACAAGAGAATATTTCTTCATGCCTTTCTGATTATATCTTATATCCAGTCACTGCTAACTGGGAGAGCCAAACTGACCCAATACCAGAAATGCTTTGCAGTAAATTCCCCTCAATTTGGACTTGAACTTCATTGGACCTAATACTGAGTGGGATTGTGTGCTGATATGCTCTTAAGTATTTAGGAAGCTAAGGGAACAAAGAACCCATTATGTGTTTTTGATGTTTTAATTGGTAGGTGAGCCAATGGAATAAACTGCATTATAAATGTATATACTTAAAAAAACAACCACAAAAGCTATGCCTGATCTAATTTACCAAATTATAAAAGCAGTCATCAGTTTTTAGGAATATGCACATGTACGTTTATCAGAATAAAGAAAAGGTTGTGAGCTGGTGTTTTCCCACAATCCGTAGTTCATTTCTGGCAGTGTGAGGCCAGGTGTATTGCTTGTTGGACAATTCCATTATTCTTCCTACAATAATTTTAAATTATTTAAATTTGTGAATAGGGTAGATTTTAAGACTATTATAATCCTTATACTTTTAGATTCAATTTTGTCTTTTATGAGGTGGCATATATCAATATTACTTAACATGAATTCTGTACTGCTTGAGTAAATGCCTTTACTTGCCTATAAATTCCCCTTCTCAAACAAATCAGACCTTGGTTCAAGTTGCTTCTATATTAGCAAAGATAGCTATGGAAAAAGAGGACACTAAATAAAGTGATTTAAGATGTTTTTGTCCATTTTGTTTAAATGCTAGCTGTCCATAGATATAGTTTCTTAAATATTTTTCATATATAACTAGGTACTCTGATTTATAATATTATTGCTGAGTTCATGTGTTTGTAATTCTAATAACATATCTATTACCATAGCACCCTCCTCCATCCTCTCAACCCCCTTACTCCTTCCTCTACAGACTCTTCCATCACCCCTATTACTCAGTTCTCTTTTAGTTGGTATTTCACTGTGCACCTCTAAGTGCCACATATGAGAGAGATGATTCTGTTTCTAATCCTTTTCTTCTGACTGTCTTCACTCAGGATAATGTCCTCTAGTTCCATCCATATAGTGGAAAGTTGCATGCTTTTTGGTTTTATTTTTCTTTGAACTGCACAGTATTCAATTGAATATATTTACATATTTGCATATATATAAGTAAATATACTTATGTGAGTATAAATGTGTGTGTGTGTGTGTATATATATATATATATATATATATATATATACATTTGTGTATATACTCATCACAACTTCCTAATCCTTCCTTTCTTATTGGGGTGCTTGGGTTGTTACCTTATTTTGGCAATTGTCTTAAGCACTGCAATGAACACAAGTATGCATATATCCTTTCCATAGTGATTGAGCCCTATTATATTCCCCCAACATGAATGCTCCTTTCTCATCATAACCCCACCAGTGTGATGTGCAATAATAATACAGGTTTGTTTTTATTTGTATTTCTGTAATGATGAATGATGATCATCACTTTTTATGTGCCTTTGGTAATCCATATATCTTCTTTAAATGAGTCAATTCATCTCCTTTCCCCAATTTTGACTAGTATTATTGAATTTATATTTTTCTTGCTGTGTGTGTGTGTTTATGTGGCAGTGCCTTCTTCATTTTTTTTTTCAGTTTTGTGGTCACACCCAACAATGCTTAGGGATCGCATCTGAGTCTGCTGACAGTGCTCAGGGAAATTGAACTCCATTCAGCTGTATGCAAGGCTAGTGGGTGAAAATTCACAAAGAATAGGTAGTGGGTAACCTCCTCATCCGAGGAAAAGACTTTGTTTATATTTCCACAGAAGGCAGCTTCATCAAGAAACTCTGGGTCCCATTATGCCTTTTCAGAAATCAAGTTCACCAAGACTCAGAAGGCAACTAGCTGTTTCAATATGAAGCCACACAGGGGAGTTCACCCAATGAGGACAAACTACTATCAAAACCTGCATCTGCTTCATCCCTAAAAATCAGTCTTCTCTTGCAATCCCTTGATGCCTCTACTAGAGGAAAGGAAGGAACTTCTTCCCTTTTATTCTAATATTTCTGTTCATGGGAATCTATGGCACAGAAACTTGGATGCTGTAGACTCATATCACAGTACTTAGTACTCTAGACTCTTGTTACAGTGCTCAATATAAAAATGTTTAGCACTTATGAAAAATAGGTCTTGTGACATGTATAAGACTAGGATACAGAAAAACTGATCGGTTTGAGAATGGTGAATACACAATCTAACCTATGATGCTTTTTACAAACTAGTTTAACACCACTAGCTGTGATTCCCAGGAACTGAATAAAATTTCCTCACCACCACACTTGCCAGCTTTATATTAATAAAGAGCTTAGAACTATTCCTATTCACCACCCTATAGGTGAGATATACAGTGTAGTATATTGATCTGTCAATTGTGTGTGTGTGTGTGTGTGTGTGTGTGTATTAGTTGAGTGAATAGTGAGTGGAGAGAGATTAACGCCTTTTTTTTATTTTCTAGAACTGGTGATCTTACTTCTTTGTCCACCGGCTAGGGGAAATGGCCCCCGGCCCCAAATGCATCCAGGTACCCCACTCAGCCCAACATTTGGCACTGAACGTTACCTCCTCATCTACTGTACTATCTCTGTAACCCCATTTGCCTTCTTCTTAAAGTATGAAATAGTATGTCAAATTATGTTTTTTCTTCTTTTTATTAATTTTAGAATGGTCAATATAAATATTGTAAAATGTCCTTTGTACAATAAAATTTTTTTAAGGAATCAAGTTAAAGTATCAAATACATGTGAATTAACAAAAGTTGGTGCATTAAGTTTTTGATCTATGAAAATGTCACTAGAAGGTCATCTATAATTGAGAGCTGTTCAAATAGCTAAAAAGCAAAACATCTATAGTTGAGGAGCTGATCAAACAGCTAAAAAGCAAAAAACATATATAAATAAAATAAAATCCACCACTCTTTAGAATGATCTGTGAGAGAAGTAATTGGGAGGAAGTTACAGAAAATTGTAGCACTTTGTGATAAATTTGGTCCTTTTGGTGATATTATGTGAATGGTGCTTTCACTGTAACCAGTAAATTTCATGATTTGAACTAGGGAGACTTTCATCTAACAACTATATTCTTAAGAGTTAATTTATTAGAGATCAGGATCAGGTGTGGCTCACTTATCAGAACATTTCAGAAGACCACATTGTGACCATAAAATATGTACCGGAATAAATATGCAAAATTTGAAGAGTGGGGAAGTAAAACTAAAGTATCAAGGGGTTACTGGTGCTATGACTAAATGTGCTGTGCTAATGAGTTGTGTGCAACTGGATGCTCTAGCAATAACGTGCTCTTTTAATAAGCAGGTAGAGGCATGTGGTATAGGGAATTTGACAAGAAGGGGATTCTTGGCAAGACAGTGTATTGTTTTTCAGGAACAACATGGAATATTGTACAGTATAAGAGCACATTACCCCCAAAGTTAAAGACGTGATAATAAAACAGCTTTTCATCACATCTCTAGAGTTCCTAACATGATTTCATTTGGGAGAGTATATTTTAAGCATTTTATTTTTGAAGTTATAATAAAATTACAACTTTGCAGAAAACTAATAGTCTCCAAAATGCAAGCTCATGTGGTTTTTGTTATTGCTGATGGTTAGAGATACACCAAAATCATTACTAAGCTGCAAAGTATTTTATTACTTCTAAAATTTTATTAACTTGTAATTTCATGGAGGATACAGATAATTTGTGCCTGTTTGTTTCTCACATATAGTAATATTTAGTGAGTATTTAGTACACAGAAATTACTCTGTTTCCTGAGAGAATAAAAAGAAGAGAAAATTGAAGATAAGATGACAAATATCGATGGTGTAAATATTAACTGTACATGAAAATTAACTTTCTTAATTCTTAGACCTAGCCACCTTCATTTATATATGTCTGACTTCTATATTTTTATTGCAACAGTTTTTTTGTGTCTTTCCTATTTGAGACTCTAAACTGCTTGAAGCAGTAACAATTCATTAATTAGCATAGTAGTCTCTAAAGAAATATGACGTTTGGTGTTGATATAAATAAATAAATTATATCAAAGCAAAATTATTGTGTTGACGGACATTCCCAGCAGCTCTTCAGGAGTCAGTTGCAGGGCTACTTGCCCAGATGTATGCACCAAACAGTTCAGAGCTTAGGCTTGGTGATGCCATTCTACTCAGGTCTAGAGGTGATAAGGTACAACCAGTGGTGGCCAGTCAAAACAGTGATACAACCTGGAGGCTTAAGCAATCAAGACATGCAAAAATCTAGAATCTAGATCTTTGAGGAGCTGGAGAGATAGTACAATGAGTAGGGTACTTGCCTTGCATGCAGTGACCTGAGCTCAATCCCCAATGTCCCCAATGATTCCCTGAGCCGGCTAAGAGGGAGAGCAGAGCCAGGAGTAGCTCTTAAGTACCCAGAGGTGTGGCCCAAAAGCAAAGATAAAAGCAAAAATTGGAGCTTTGAGCAATCTCCTCGGTCCAGAATAATGCTTTAATAATAATTAAGTGATAGAAGAAAACCGTGTCAAGTAATCAGTCTTAAAAGTTAGATTTAAACTGGTCAAATGATTTCATATTTTGAAAACCCTAACAAGATTCAGGGGAAAGCACAATAAATAGTTTGTAGTTTAAAAGCCATATATATATTCATATTTTCTTGTCAATGAGTGTCCAAATGATTGTTGAATTGGCAAAATTGACATTCTATTCCCTATGATTAAACTCAAGTCAATATGTGACAGCAGGGCTAATGTTTCATTAGAAATATTAATTAATGCGTAGAATATATACAAATGTACTCCATGCATAGATGAGCCCAAGAATGTATACACATGTAAACACAGTAAGATGTTTATAAAACATTATAGCCAATTCAGAGCAGTGATTTTTTAAAAGAAAGTGGGCCTTGGAGTCAGAAGAACTTTTTTTTAGATATGTGTTCTACCTGTTTTCTTCCTTCATATTTAAAATATACTCCAGATACAAAAACAGCATATTAAATCATTATTGTTTAACATTAAATATGTTGATGAATGATACACATAATTTATTATGCAATCTTGATCATGGATTTTCTAATACCTTAGCAAAAATAATTGATTATGTTTAGCTTCAATTCTCTCTCCCATAAATTCAAAAATATATATCCCTGAGACATTTATAAAGATGAATTCTTGAAAGAATATTCACCCAATACCCATCTGATAAGGGGTTAATATCCAGGATATATCAGGCACTGGTAGAACTTTACAAGAATAAAAGAGACAACCCCATCAAAAAATGGGGAGAAGAAATGAACAGAAACTTCAGCAAGGAAGAAATTCAAATGGCCAAAAGACATATGAAAAAATGCTCATCATCACTAATCATCAGAGAGATGCAAATCAAAACAACAATGAGATACCACTTTACACCATAGAGCCAGGCACACATTCAAAAGAGCAAGAACAACAAGTGCTGGAGTGGATGTGGGGAAAAGGGACACTCATCCATTGTTGGTGGGAATGCCGACTGGTACAGCCTTTCTGGAAAACAATATGGACATTCCTCCAAAGACTAGAAATTGAACTCCCATTTGACCCAGCCATACCACTCCTGGGAATCTACTCTGGGAAGCCAAAAATACGCAGCAGAAACACCATCCCTACTTTTATGTTCATAGCAGCATTATTCACAGTAGCCAGAATCTGGAAGCAACCAGAGTGCCCTAGAATCAATGACTGGATAAAGAAGCTTTTGTACATCTACACAATGGAATACTATGCAGCTTCATTATAAAATGAAGTTATAAAATTTGCCTATAAATGGATGGACATGGAGAAGATTATGTTGAGTGAAATTAGCCAGAAGGAGAGAGACAGATATAAGAGATACAGAATGACTACATTTATTTGTATAACATAAATATATATGTACATGTTATGATACCAATATCCAAGGTCAAGTGAAACTTATATCAGGAGGTCTTGTCAAAGGTGGAAATGATCACAAACGTGTGGGAATCAGAGACTAGGTAAGACAGAAAATGGAACAGTGTGCTAACAATTGTGAAGGGTACTAATGCCAACCTAGAACTGAGCATTAAATAGAGGCAAAAAGATACACATGACAACCCTTTAATGTATGTTCTGTAATCCATAGTCTGGAAGGGAAGGAAAAGAGAAAGAGAGAGAAAGGGAAAGAAATAAAGAACCTGAAAAGGAGGGGGGCTGGGGGGCGGAGGGAACTGGGGACGTTGGTGTTAGGAGATGGGCACTGGTGGAAGGGTGGGTGCTGGAATACTGCATGACCAAAACCCAAATATGAACTTTTTAATTGTATATCTTTGTAATTGTAAAAATAAAAAATAAAATAAAAAAGATGAAGTCTTAAAAATAATTTTAACAATAATTATATTTAAAGGCTAGCATACTAAGTAAGTATCATTACCTATATATATTAAAATATTGGGGCCGGAGTGATAGCCCAGCAGGTAGGGCGTTTGCCTTGCATTCGGCCGGCCTGTGCCGGCCCGGGTTCGATCCCCGGCATCCCATATGGTTCCCGAGCACCGCCAGGAGAAATTCCTGAGCAAAGAGCCAGAAGAAACCCCTGAGCATCGCTGGGTGTGACCCAAAAAAAGCAAAAAAAAAATATATTGAACAGAAAGACAGCTATATAATGACTGTGTTTATTTGTGTGACATAAATATATAAATATATGTGTATATATATGACATATATGTATAAATAAATATGTATATTTATATATATATTTTATATATATACATATCATGATACCAATATCCAAGTTCAGGCAAATCATGGATCAGGAGGTCTTGTCAAGGTGAAAATTACCTCAAACACGTGGGAGTCAGAGGTTAGGTAAGACAGAGAAGGGAACAGTATGCTAATAATTCTCGAATGTGCTAATACCAGCCTAGAACTGAGCACTAAATACAGGCAAAAGATTCACATGATAACCTGTAAATGTATGTATTACAATCCACAATGTTTAAGAGAAGGAAGAGACAAAGAGAGAGAGAAAACGTGAAAGAGAGAAAAGGATAAAGAACATGCCATAGAGGCAGGCTAGTGGAGGGGAAGGCAATCAGGAACACTGGTGGTGGGAAATGGGCACTGGTGGAAGGATGGGTGCTGGAACACTGTATGACTGAAACCTAAACATGAAATCTTTTAATTGGATATCTCATGATGGTATAATTAAACATTTTAAAAAAATCTATCATTTCAAAAAAGAACAAATACATTGTCTCTTAGGAAGTTCTAATAATTTATTAGGTAGTTATTTGAAAACAAAAAAAAATTAAAAATGCAAGCAAATATGCCTGAAAAAAATTATTGATAAACCTTTGAAATAGACTGGATATATACATAACTGTCACAATCACAAAAGAAAATTCACTGTGGAGGACACTATTCATAAATAAAATGACACCTATTATAAGCTGGCTTTGGTGGAAACCATGGTGATTTATCTAGGATGAATAACAAATTCTTCTGGCTCTTGGCCATCATGCAGAGACTCAGATGCATGGGGGGGAGAGCTGCCATCCAGCTCTCCCCTAGCTCAGCTGACCATGAGGCTCCCAGGAAGCAAGATGGGTTTGGGAGTGGGCCCATCACCTCTCTAGAGCCTTGGAAGCAGACATATGAGACTTGCTCACCATAATAGCCACCATTTTCACGGTCCGGACCCCACAGCTCATTAGAACCTATGCAAGAGAGATGCTGATCTCAAGACCAGTTCAGCAGAGCAGCCGATTCAAGCCCAGGTAGGCGACTCTCTGAGGCAGAAGTCATCAGGCATTCTTGGAGATGGAGTTGGGGTCCCCAGTCCCCTCTCTGATCCACCAGAGACCTGGTGGCCCTGTCCGTGAACTGCCTCGGGGCTCTTGGCCATCATGCAGAGACTCAGACACACGGGGAGAGCTGCCATCTGGCTGTTCCGGAGTTACGTGGTCACTTACAGCCATGCAGTACATCAAACTTGTGGAAACAATTATGTTCTAAAATATATTACTATCCA
This sequence comes from Cryptotis parvus, assembly GCA_021461705.1. NCBI lineage: Eukaryota > Metazoa > Chordata > Mammalia > Eulipotyphla > Soricidae > Cryptotis > Cryptotis parvus. Next base: position 66,623 of record JAJIBD010003163.1, on the reverse strand, counting down.
CAATGTGTAAGAAAGGGAAGTGGAAAGGAGAGAGAGAGAAGAGAGAAAGAGAGAGAGAGAGAGAGAGAGAGAGAGAGAGAGAGAGAGAGAGATAAAGAACCTGCCATGGAGGCAGGCTGGTGGAAAGGGGAGGGAGGTGGGGAAATTGGTGATGGGAGATGAGCACAGGTGGAGGGATAGGTGTTGGAACACTGTAGAACCAAAACTCAAACATGAACATCTTGTAATTGTATATCTAATGGTGTATAATAAAATATTTTTAAAAAATAATAAATTCTTCCCATTATAGTGTCTATTTTGTCAATCAACATTGCTGAATGAATGTAGTCTTCTTCATCAAGCTCCTGATACCTAATATAATCAAGTTAATTATAGTAAGCTTTCTTATCACAGGGTAATATTATTGTCCTCTCATAGAGATATATAAACATTCCAGATAAGAATATGCCCTGCTCTTTGTAACTGTATATCTCACGGAGGTATATTTAAAAAAGAAAAAAAAAGAATATGCCCTCTCTCCACAGAGTTTTTTGAGTACTATTATCCTTAATCTGTGTTATATCACCTAGCAGAGAATGATTTGCATTATGGTGGGTAGTTGCAGAAAAGAATATAATTTTTGCTCAAAAATTGAACAGATTAAAGCAAAGGGTTCATCACACAGAAACAAAGCACTTTTTTGTCAATGAATTTTCCAATCTCTAATCGACCTTAGCTAAAATATATATATATATATATATATACACATATGTCTGTATATATATACACACATATATATGCCCATGTATATGCATATATATACATATTTATATTATTTTCTCAATAACATCCTTTTAGATGTAAAAATTATAATTTCTAGGTAAAGAACTCAAATATTACAATTTAAATATTGCTCGTGTTGTATTTGATATGCCAAATACCAGTAATATTTATATTAGGTCATTCCCATGACCTAATATAATGGTTTGAGGCTCTTTATGTTCCTGGAGCAAACGGATACCTTTGGGTTCTACTAGCATGAGACAGGACATATGGAGATATTACTGGTGCCCGCTCTAGCAAATAGATGATTAACGGGAAGATAGTGATATATAGTGACTTAACTGTAGAATTATATTTCTACTAAATAGCAGATAATTTGAAATCTTTACCCAAATATATATTCTCAGCCAATATTTGGTGTTTTTGTAAGATTGAATGACTATCAGGTCAAAAATTATGAAGAAAAGCAGAAGACTCCTAATTTTATTTCTGCATGTTCTAGTTTATACTTCTGTTCTACAAGCAAACAGTGACAAGTTAACCAATATAATGTGAATCGAATAGATCTATTCCTATTTTGTGTCATAGTATATTTTTACTCAGAGGATTGCATGCTTAAGGATGTTTTCCAATTTCTTTTAGCCAATTCAGCTATTGGGAAGATAATACCCCATAAATATTTCATGTTTATACATGGTGTGGTTCTCTGATCAAAAGCTATTGAAAATCTTGGATATTGGATAGTATGTCCCTCCATGTAAAATTTTATTTGTTATCTTTAGAAATAAAATAAGAACAAAGCAGTCTTCTCTCATCCCTGGAAAGTGAAACCACTTTTTCCTTCTGAGAGATAGTTTCACCTTTGAAAGTAAAGATAACGCTTTTATTGCTGATTCAAAGGAAAAATGTCAGCATGTCCTGGTTCCTCAGTTCTTCATCTGGATTGCACCCATTCATGTGCCGATAGCACTTGTGACCCTCCATGCTACTGTATGCAAAGTAGAAGTTATAAGTTAGGAAGCCAGTATGTGGGGGGCTAGGAATAAATAAGGGTTAGGAAATGAAATGCAGCAGGATTTCAAAGAAGATAATTTTGTTATAACACTGATGAGAAAACAAGCTTAGCCAATGTTGAAGAAAATGCCATTTTTCAAGGTTGGGCTGTCACTGAAAGTTTCCAAGAAACTATAGACAACTTTAAGAAAGATTTACTGGAATGGATGTTCTGGCTGATGTTCTTAGCATAAATTAGAGCCAGTCTTTATATCTCATATAAGCTCTCATCTTGCAGGATATGCATGTAGTTCTGAAGCAGACCCATTTAACTTAAAAGTTAGCTAAAAAACCAGACCGTTCTCAGCCAATTTGTGTCTTAATACTTGTCTTCATGAGGCCTTATCCATTCTTCAAGATTTGATTTTCAAGTCCTCAAAAAACCATCTCTCTCTTTAATCCTTTTTATTTTTTATTATCATTAATATACTCACATAAAACTTTTTTAACCAATAATAAGTTACAGGAAGGCAAAATTATATTTTTACATAAAATCCCTCTATTAATTTTCCCTGAACACATTGTCTGGCGTTCAGGAAACATGGAATAAATGCTGAGATTTAATCACTTAAATGAAAGAATTTTTTTTTCAATTCTAAACTTTTGTTCCACTCTAATATTTTCTTCAAACTCAATGTCTTGGTTATTGAGCATTCCACACACATATTTGTTATATCCATATTAAGGATTACAAATTCATGTCATCTAGTAATTTTTTACCTGTTGTTCTATTTCTGTTATTCCTGACAAATTAGTTCTTGTTTGTTTCCATAGAAACTAACCAAGTGACATTTCTCCAGCAATCCAGTGATGATTCCATTTATACCAAACACTCAGCAATGTTTGTTGGGCTATATTTTGTCTTTCCATAATACATTCTCATAGGTACAATGAGATACTGCATCCATTTTGATTTGTGTTTCCCTGATGAATAAATAGATTTTATTGGCCATCCTTATGTCATTTTCAAACAAGTGTCTATTAATTTGTTCTCCCCATTTCTTGATGGTGTCATTGGGGACTTGCTGTTGCTGAACTTTGAATTCTTTATTGAAATTATCATAAAAATATCTTCTCCCTGTCATAGGGAGACTTTCAATTTTAGTCTCTTATCATGCAGAAGGTTGCAAGTTTACTTTGATTGTGTTAACTTTACAGTGAAATCAGACCACTGAAGACCCCTTTGATATCCAGAATAAGGGTCTGATTATATTTTCCTTACTGTATTTTATGGCTTCTTTAATAATATCTAGGTTTTGATACACATTGAACTTAAATATTTATGTGGTATCAGATACCATATACAAATATAGAAGCAGTTACTATCCAGTTTTCCCCTACTGTAATTGGTTAAGGAACTATCCACTTTCTATTGAATGCACCAACTCCTTTGTCATAGATTAACTCTCTATATCGAAGATTTGTCACTGGGTTATCACATCTGATCCATACACCTCTCAGCTTATTTTTATTCCAGTACCATGATTTTTTCCAATTATACAGCTATATAGAAGGTGTGGTCTTCTTTATAAAACTCTTCCATTTCCACATAGAATTTCTCAATTTCTTCTTCCTTGTATGTAGATGTTGATGCATCGACAACGAAGATAGAAACTGCCAACAGTGAGCCACATCTATTCAAGTGTAATCATCAGATTCTGTTTGTTATGCACTAAAGTGAATCAACGCTCATGGCCAGGTTTGTGGTGACAAGGATACCAACACCACCGCCTATTTTGTTGCATGTTCTGAGGAAAAATTCTTCTCTGGTGTCGAAAATAGCATGGTGTGATTGACACCTACTCATCTCAGACCAATGATGTACTTGATCTTTCACACTGCACCATCAGGTTCTCAACATATGCTTCTGATGCCAGTATATGTACATTGAAAGTACAGACAGTCATTTTAGTCCTTCTTCCTTTTGGCAGCCTCGTTTGGCTCTGAGATTTTATCAGCCTGTTCTTTCTCATCGTTCTTAGCACTGCCGTATTTAGGGCTCTCTCAGGGTCAGGGATGAGATCCATCATTTTTACTGGTTTAGGCATAGCGAATGGATGACAGACAATTTGCCAGATCCTGCCATGAGGGCAGGATACTCTTGGTAGTTTGCTAGGCTCTCTGAGAGGGGCGAGTAGAATACTCTTGGTAATTTACAGATGACTTGCACAGCTGCATGCAATGGGGAGTGCCAGTAGCAGCTCTACCCCATTTATCTGTGTCTCTGATTAAGCATATTGAGCTTGAAATAGGTTTCTCTGTAGGGTGGGTCTCTGACAGCTGGGTTTGAGATTAGCTATCTATCTGGGGTGGAGCTCTGATTAGCTGTGGAGTCCAAATGATGAAAAATTCTGCCAGCATGGTGAAGGTGTTCCTGTGGATTCTTCCGAGGCTTTATTGCAATGGCGGGCTCAGGCAGGAAGTCACTCTCCCTCCAGGATCCCTCATGGTCAGTGGAGCACAGGGAGTGCAACAGGAGAGCTAGTAGCAACTCTGTCCCATGTATCTGTGTCTATATCATAGTCAGTGATTTTTATGCCAAGATAGGACTGAGAAAATCAGCCGAAGAACTCCACATCAGGACCCATGGCTTAGAATGAAACAAATAGGATAAAAACTATATGAATTCATCATGTAGACCAAGACCATTCATGGTAGCTCATACTTCCAGAAGGCTGAATCTAAATGTTGGACATGGGAATCTCCTGGAGGACAGTTCCACAACAAAACTGACCACACCATATTTAATCGACCATTTTGCCTGACCTATGTCACTGTCATCCCCAAATTCCAAACAGGATTGGACCACCATCTCCTTTATGCAAAATTCTACTTTATAGAAAGGGTTGCAAAGTTTAAGAAAAGAACTCCTAGAATGACCATCAACTGGGAGCTCCATAGGCACCATTGCAGCAACATGGGAAGATGCCATCATTGGCGACATTGAGGAAGAATACAACAGACCGGTTCAGCACCTTCATGATTGTGCAAGGAACACTGAGAGAGAGAAAGCCACAAAATGACGTATGTCTTCAAATACTGTCGCACTCATTCACCAACGTGGCAAGGCACGGAGCCTCAGGCAACTACCAGCTAGTGTACAAGTTCACAAAGCAGAGCAGAGAGGCTATAAAGTAAGACCTCAGAGAAACACACAGCAATACTGGCCAATGCAACTGAAGCCGGGAAAAGCATTTGCAATGTCCGCTGTCCTTCATCAACTAAAGACCAAGATGATTGCCTTCCAAAGTCCGAATGGATCTCACATCTTCCAGAAAATAGTGGAGAAGATTATCCAGGATTTCTACTCTGATCTCTTTGATAGCCATGTCCACCTGACCATATACAAAATTTCACAGGATGGATATGTCATTCCCAACATTTTCCCTTCAAAAAATTTGACATGCCATTTCATGGGTAAAGACCAAATAGCACCCAGCCCAGACAAAGACATACCCAAACACCCGAAGAATCTGCCATCAGTATTCATCAATACACTGACTCAGCTCTTCACACACTACCAGTTCGAATGCATGGTTCCCTCCCAGTGGAAAACCAGCAGGATGGTTCTACTGTTGACGAAGGGAGACATTCATTACCTTGGCAAATATCACCCCATCTTCCTGTTGTACATCATCTACAAGCTCTTCACTCGAGCCATCCTGGAACAGGATTGACAGAACATTAAATGAAGGACAACCATTCGAGCAAGCTGGCTTCTGAAAAGGATTCAGCACAATCGACCATATCCACATGGTTACCAAACTCACTAAAGTATGTAGGGAGATCAAGATGCCACTCTGTCTAGTGTTCATTGATTTAAAGAAAGTCTTTGATTCTGTGGAGACTGAAGCAATCTTCGAAGCCCTAGCCAAACAGGGCGTTCAAACCCATATATCAAGATCCTTCATGAGCTGTATTATGTATTCACCACCAGGATCTCACCATTCTCAAGGGAGTGACCATTGATGTAAAAAGAGGGGTTCGGCAGGGTGATACTATTTTACCAAAAGGTCTTCAGCGCCACCCTCAAGAACAATATGTGACAATTAGAATGGGAAGGAATGGGAGTGAAGACAGACAGTTGGAAACTACACCACCTCCACTTCACTGATGACTTCATTCTAATAACACCAAACATTAGCCAAGTGACACAAAAGCTGCTGAGTTTGACCCTGTTGTGGAAAGTAGGTCACAGATTAATCTAAACAAAACAATGGTCATGGAAAATGAACTATTTCCAGATGCTCCATTCACTCTCAGTGGAACTAACATCTCTGAATGCAGCAGTTATGTGTACCTAGGTCAAGAACTCAACATGAACAAACTAGCACCTGAGCTGTGCAGGAGGAAAAGAGTGGAGTAGAATGCCTTTAAGTGCATTGAAGAAATAACTAAAAGGACAAAGAACCTCCAACTCTAGGCACATCTCTTTGACTCCACTGTTCTCCTGCATTAACATATGCCTCAGAGATTGGGCCCTACGAAGTAGAATGAGAATGCTATTTGGGTCTCCCAAAGAGGAATTGAAAGAGCTATGTTTGAAATATCACACCTCACTCAAGTGAGAGAAGGAATCCGGAGTTCTGACCACCGTCAACCATCAAGAGTCAGGGATGCTGTCTTGTTTGCCAAGGCATCGAAAATCAGATGGGCTGGACATGTAATGTGATTTGGAGATGACCGCTGGACTATAGCCATTACCGATTGGATTCCATGGGAAGTCAAAAGATCACGTGGCCGCCAACCTACAAGATGGTCAGACTTCTTCGTCAAGACCCTGAACAAACGGTTTGAGGCTCTTCCTATTCCTGGGGCAGGCAGATGCCATTGGGCTACATGGCACGTGACAGGGACAAATGGAAACATTACTGGTGTTCGCTCGAGCAAATCGATGAATAATGGGATGTCAAGTGATAAAGTGATTGCAGCTGTATAGTATAGTTTAAAGTTTGGTACAAAAATACCTTCCACCCTATATGGTCTCCAGAGGCCTGCCCGGAATGATTCCTGAGTGTAGAGCAAGGACCACCACTTGATGCGGTCCAAAAATAAACAAAATAAGATATTAAACTAAGATATCACTTGTCACTTGTCTTCCCGTTGTTCATTGATTTGCTCGAGCGGGCTCCAGTAACGTCTTCATTCATTGGGAATGAGGTCCATTATTGTTACTATTTTTGGCATAGTGAATACACCACGGGGAGCTTGCCAGACACTGCTGTGGCTCTGGGTTCATCCCAGAGGGCCCAGAGTCTTTTCTATGTCAGACCTTCAACCATCCAGAGCCCATGGGGCAGAGCCCTGGGTGTAGACAAGCCTATCTCCTGTCTGCCACCTGCCAACGCAGCTGGGCACCACAGCCACACCTGCAACACTCCGATGGGCAGGTTGCAAAACTAAGATATCAAAATATAAAAATCTAGGAGAAAGTACAAGTAAAGATAAAGTTTTAATGATTTAAGGAATTATCAACCAAATATAAAACATTATGCACAAAGGATATCCTAATTTAAATAAAATAGAGAATGACAAATTATTTATCTCATAGGTACCTGAAATCTACAGAAGCAATGTAAGCAAAGATCTCAGCGTACCGTAGACCAGAGTTTTATCAAAGGTGGGGGTTGAATAAGGGACTTAGAATTATGAATTTCTAGTGAATTATATGATTACTGTAATTACATTACTTTTATGCATGGTTTTGAATATAGTTAAGATTTTAGTAGTCTCAAAAATTGCATCTATCTCTGATACATCTTTTGACTATGAATGCCTCCTGATGGATTTGTGCAGTGAGTAAAAGAGATATGTTCACTGCCAACAGCTTTAATTTTTGCTACAAATATAACTTTCTCACTCGTTATTACTCCAGCTCTGTACATTGATTCACACTGTAAATCTTATTTCTTTGTGAAGAATTCACTGACACCCTCTGTGTGTTCTCCCAAAGGTTGGCAAAACAATAATAACTCAGAGATGCTTCCCTCCAAAACACAGTTTATGTAAAGTAATAATTGTTCCATATTAAATATCAGCTGTTTCTTCTGACTGAATTGTCCTTAATTCTGACTGTTGTCCTTAAGCTTAGTAAGAAAAATGCTGAAATTGTTCATTACTGATATCAGAAATTATTTTGAGAGGATTATTATCTATAAAGTAATTTTACAAATTTCTTCCTAATATTTTTCATGAGCCATTTGTTTTGTTTTTGCTCTATTTTTTTAGTTTATTCCTGGGGTACTCATTTTTCAAAGTCCCATTGCTTATGTCATTCTTTTCTCTAATAAAATATGTTTATTTCTGTAATCTGTCAGGCTATTAATCTTTTTTCTATTCATTTTTCCTGACTAAGATTCTTAGAGCCACAAGGGAGAGAAACAGTTTTGTAGTTGACCCCTTCCTTCCTATTGACTTTATGCAAAATGACATTATTTAGTTCTATCCACATAGGTACAAGGCACAACTTGATGAGTGCTATATTATTGCACATGCATGTCACTTTTTATCCAGATATCTCTTCTAGGAACGTTGGTTGGTCCAGATTTTGGCTATTGTGAATAGTACTTAAATGTATATTGGAGCAAAAATATACTTTTTTTATTATTATAACACCATGAGATAGACATTTACAAAGCTGTTTGAGATTGGGTTTCAGTCATAGTGTTTTAGCACCCTCTACCAGTGCATATTTCCCACCACCAATGTACCGATATTCCCTCTCCTCCTCCCCAGCCTGCCTCTATAGCAGGCACTCTTTCCTCCCCTCCTCCTCCTCCTCCTCCTCCTCCTTCTTCTTTTCTTCTCCTTTTTTCTTTTTCTTCTTCTTCTTCCTTCTTCTTCTTCTTCTTCCTCTTCTTCCTCCTCTTCCTCTTCTTCTTCCTCCTCCTCTTCTTGTTCTTGTTCTTCTTGTTCTTGTTCTTGTTCTTGTTCTTCTTGTTCTTGTTCTTCTTGTTCTTGTTCTTGTTCTTCTTCTTGTTCTTCTTCTTTCTTCTTCTTTGAGGTCTTCTCCTTCTCCATCTCCTTCTCCTCCTTCTCCTTCTTCATCTCCTCATCCTCCTCCATATGGGATGTCAGGGACTGAACCCAAATCAGTTGTGTATACACAAGTGTCCTACCAAACAACTGTACTGTCACTCTATCCCACACTGTCTTATTTTTGATCCATTGTAATTCAGTTCATATACATATATATTTATATACATAGTTTCCACTATATATATATATCAATAAAAATTTAACCTAAAGTCCTTCAGTCCATATTGAGTTAACTTTTGTGAGTGGATTGAGATATGGTTCCACTTTCATATTTTTAAATAAGTCTACCCAGTTTTTCCACCACCATTTATTGAAGAGATATTTTTTGCTTCAATCCATTCATCTTTTGTCACAGATCAGCTTTCAGTAAATCTTTGGATTTATCTCTGGTCTCTTTATTTCAATACCACCTAGTTTTATTACTATAGATTTTTATTATAATTTAAAGACAGAGGATACAATACCTCTTGTCATTTTGCTCATAATTGAATTATCTATTTGGGGACTTATGATGACAGAAAATTCATAGTTGAATTTGTTCTAAGTCTTTTTAATTTGTCACAGAATTTTGATGGGATTGCATTAAATCTGTATGATGCTTTATATAGGATGATCATTTTAAATATTAATTCTTCCTTTTAATAATATGGACTATTCTTCCTTTGTCCTCATATTTCTTTTGTGACCACTTACTGATATCCTATTATTTTGATATCATCTTATATTTCTTTCAATAGTAGCTTGCCTTATTATTATCTGATTTATTTTTATTGTTTGACTACAAATTTATTGTGATTTATTGCTTGGTAGTGCATGATAGATAACCAGCTTTCTGATATCTTTTACCTATCTAAATAAAAATAAATTGATTTTTCTAGTTTGATTCCTATGGAATTAACTACAAAATTATATTGAGTACAAGTGATCTCTAGGAAAGGCAGTACACTTTTCTCTATTGTATATGATTCAGGCAATAGATTTGTTGTAAACAGTCATTATTATTTTAATGCATTATCCCTATGTCCTTATGTTGAAAGTTTTATTAAGATATTAAATTTTGTCAAAAAACGTTCTGTGACAGAGAGAGAGAGACTTGGCAAAGTGCCTGCCATAGAGCAGGCTCGGGGAGTGGGAGGGAATCAGGGGACATTGGTTGTGGGAAATGGGCACTGGTGGAGGGATGGGTGCTGGAGCAATGTATGACTAAAACCCAAACATGAACATCTTTGTAATTTTATATCTCATGGGGTATAGTAAAAAACCTAAAAATAAATATTCCTCACATCAACTGATATGATTGTCTACTTTGTTCATTAAATTTGTTAGTATAGTATATCCCATTAATTGATTGTGTATACTGTACCATCCTTACATTAATAGAATGAATCCCACTTGATGATTTTGCATGATTTTCTTGATATGATATTCAGTTGTTTGCTAAGATTTTGTACAGCAACTTTATATTGATTTTTAGCAGGGATTTAGTCAGAAATATTGTGCTCTTTTAATTAGTCTTTATATAATAGCAATGTCCACTTCATAAATGACTTCTAGTTTCTTTGATATTTTTGGAAATGCTTGAAGAAAGGAGGTAGTAAGACTTCTTTTAAGATTTGATAAAATTTATTAGCGAATACATTTAGATCAGCGATTATCATTTTCAATTATTACTGTTTCAATATACTTACTCATGTGTGGTCAATTTAAGATTTTCTATTTTACTTGGGTTAATTTATGGAGGTTATATTACTCTAAAAATTCATTTAAATTTCTTGGCCCATATCTTAGTACCATATAATTGTTTGCAGTATTCTACTATGATTTTTTTATATTTCTCAGACACTGTTTTAATGTCTCCAATTTTACCTACAAGCTTATTTAGAAACTAAAATAAATCAGAAATGGTTATACTTATATTGACCAATTGACATTCAAGCAAAAGAATAAAAGTATATTAATATGTTATAGAGGTAGATATACTTGGTAAGGGCTAAATGGATCAAGACAACTTCAATTCTTCAAAGTATATGCAGTGTATCCTGAGCACAATGGAGGACTGTGGACAGGCTTGTGCCCTAAGCTGGCAGTTGCATTGGACCACTGATGCAATCTGTAAAATTGTTTTTGTGGACTTTTCGGGTTCCAAGGCTAAGGGTCATAGTCTCCCTAGTCGTGCCTGACAGTTAATCTCCTACCTCATTTAATCCCATTAGATCCACAAATTAGTCTTTTTATTCAGAATTCACTAGTACAACTTTACTATCACAACCATTTTATGCAAATATCCCATTAGCCCCTACTTCAATCAACATTAACCCTTGAAAACACAAAATCAGTTTTCAGCAAAAGAATCAAAACTGCAAAAATCACCAATGCAAAATAGCACAAACCCACCAGGTTTAGTGAGTTAAGACATTAGTCCAAATAGCCCAACTAGTAATAATGAGCTATATAAACTCTCTAACAAGGAATTTAGACTGGAACTGTTAAAGATACATAAAAACTAAAAGAAAATGGAACACATTACCAATAAAACACAAGAGGATGGGGAGAGCAAAAAATGAGAAAAACACATGACAAAATACAAACAGAAATGACAAATCTTAAAAATCTAATAGGTGAAATGAAAAACTCACCAGAAGGTCTCAACAGCAGAGTAACAGCTGCTGAGGAAAGAAGCTGTAAGCTCAAAACTGATGTGCAGAACAGATACTGGCACATACTCAAAAGAGCAAGGAGAGCAAATGCTGGCGTGGATGCAGGGAGAAAGGGACTCTCATACATTGTTGGTGAGACTATTGACAGGTACAGCCTTTTTGGAAAACAATATGTGTTGCAGGATTCCTCTAAGGGCTGCTGCATCTGCTCTGAATTACCGCCTGCAAATCACTTCGTAGATAAGGGGGTAGTCTAAATGTGGCAGTTTATCTGACCATGTATGCTGTCTAGCTGGTATAAATATTCTCCCATGCTACCACAATCATCGTGGGACTAGCTAGATCTTACCAGCATATTTGCCTGGCCACGTAGGATCCTTAAGTAATTAGACCAGAGAGAAATGCTGTTTGCTTCCAAGCAAACAAGCACGGCTCCCTGATATACTCAAAGGCAACTAAAATACAAAACTACAATGAAGTAGAAGAGACTTGTGAAGGCTTGGAGAAATATTTCACTGGCATTAGTATTAGTCTTTGGTACAGAGACATGCCATCTCAGAAACCCTCTTCTCTACCCTATAAAAGGCATTTCCAGGCAGATCTTGGCTCAAAACATTAGCATACAAAAGGACCTAGATGAGGTTCTGGGAGAGATTCCCTTAGGGCATTTGACCCTCCCTGCTTTCCATAACAGTGGGAGGAAGGTCTGAGTTGCAGGGGTATAATACTAGCCTGCCTCCTCTCTCGCGGCGCTTCTTTTTGGGCTCTCTATTTGTGGGCGCTCACCCTTCTTGGGAGTCTTGTCTTCTCCTTTTACAGGGCCTTTACATGTGGTGGCCGCCATCTTGGCCTACACGTGGCTGGGGTTCTAGCCTGGAATCCTAAGCACCAGGCTTTTCCTTTTGCTGATTTGTATGCCTGAACCTGTGATAAGTAAACCCTTTTAAAACTGCATCGGATTCCTGAGTTTTCATTCATTCCTCGCCGGCCGGAGGTAGAAGGGAACTTCGCTTCCCGGACTGTCGGGGGACTCAGCGGAGCTCCTGACAAATATGGACAGTCCTCCAAGAGATCCTGTTCGACCCAGCTATACCACTCCTGGGAATATACTCTCGAAACCAAAAGCACACAACATAAACAGAATCTGCCCTTTTATTTTCCTAGCAGCACTAAACACAATAGCCAGAATCTGGGAAACAACCAGAGTGCCTGAGAACTGATGACTGGATAAAGAGACTTTGGTACATCTACATAATGGAATACTATGCAGCTGTTATGAAAAATGAAGTTGTGAAAATTTCCTAGAACTGTATACAATGTGAAAATGATTCTCTCCGTGTCCATCCTATAAATGGATGGACATGGAAGGATCAAGATGAGTGAAATTAGCCAGAAGGAAAAAGACATATATAGAATGACCACACATTGACAGCTATGACCCAAAAACAAAAACAAAAAACTTAGGTACTAATCCACTTCAGACCCACAGCTGCTCTGCTCGGCCAGCCTCACATGGAAGCAACCCATGGAGCTGACCTCCCGGTAGGGGCTCTGCCAATCCTTGGCTAAGTCCAACATTGCTCCAAGGGTTTGCTCTCATGTGCGGGGAGAGAGACCACTGGCCGGACTCACACTGGCCAGAGTGGAGATTTGGGTTCTGCCCTTTCCTCTGCCTTCATGCCAGTTGCCCCGGAAGAGAGACCACCCACGCCAGACCCACAGCTCCCTTGGTGGGGAGACTGCACCATATTCTTAAAGAATGCTAATTTTAGGATAAGGTCCTTCCCAAGATCTTTCACATTTATACATTGTATACAGTGCTTGACAGGTTCTAACTGATACCAGTAAGCCTAGCAAGTGCCAGAGCAACCCACAACACCTCATGCGGTCAGTCATTCTCAACATCCAGTCTCCATAGGTCCTCAGAGCTCCATCCAAGAAAAACCTAATCTTTCCCTTTAAGTTTCATCAGTGAATGCTCAAGTTAAGAGCCTTCTACTGAGACTATACCACCTACACGGCAGAGCCTGGCAAGCTACCCGTGTTTTATTTACTTGTTATGCCAAAAACTAGTAACAATTATGGACCTCAGTTCCATGACCTGAAGAATGGTTTGAGGCTCTTCCTGTCCCTGGAGCAAGCAGATGCCATTGGGTTACACTTGCTTGTGACAGGACTTATGGAGGATGTTACTAGTGCCCACTCAAGCAAGTCAATGAACAATGGGAAGACAGTGACAGTGACAGTGATATATCTTGTATCACTTGTCTTCCCATTGATCACCCGATATGCTTGAGCGGGCACCAGTAACATCTCAATATGTCCTATCACATGCAATAGCCCAAGGGCATCTGCCCACTCAGGAACATAAAGCTCAAACCATTCCGATAAGTCATGGGTATGAGGTCTATAATTGTTACTATTATATGTCATATAATATATATATGTTATATATTATATAAAGTCAATATCCAGGTCAGGCAAATTATGGTTCAGGAGGTCTTGTCAAGGTAGAATCTACCTCAAGCGTGTGGGAGTCAGAGGTTAGAGTAAGACAGAAGAAGAGAGAACTGTGCTAATAATTGGCGAAAGTGCTAATACCAGCCTAAAACTGAGTATGGAATACAGGCCAAAAGATACACCTGATAACCTCTAAATTTATGCATTGTAATCCACAGTGTGTAAGAGAAGGAAGAGAGAGAGAGAGAGAGAGAGAGAGGAAAAGATAAAGAACCTGCCATAGAGGCAGACTAGGGATGCAGGAGGGAATTCGGGACATGGTGGTGGGAAATTGGCACTGGTAGAGGGATGGGTGCTGGAACACTGCAAGATCAAAACCCAAACATGAACTTCTTTATAATTAATTGTATATCTCACAGTGGTATAATAAAATATATATAAATAAGATGAGGTGCACAATAGCAATAAGGAGAAATGCTTAAATAAACTAAAAGATGACCTTGGAACACTTGGATAAATTCAAGAAGAACAACATAAGAATGATTAGGGTACCAGAGGGTTAGGAAGAAACCCTGATGAAGAAGTAACTGTCAAAGTCATCATTACTGAAAAGTTCCCAGAGCTTAGAATGCACCCACCCAGATCCAGGAGACACAAAGGGCACTAGCTAAAAGAAATCCAAATAAAAAAATAGTGCAAGATGCACCTAATCAGAATGATGAAAACCATAGCGAGAGATAGAATACTGAAAGCAGCAAGATCAAAGGGAAACTTCACAAAAGAGCACCCTTAAGATATACAGCAGACATATCAGATTAAACCCTCTGACCCTAAAGGCGGTGGTAGGATATATTGGAAAATTTCAATGAAATGAACACTTCACGAAGAATATTTTAACCAGTAAGACTCTCATTCATATTTGAAGGAACAATACACAACTCCACAGCATTATAAAGAATGTGAATGAAGATGCAGGTTTTCAGCACATAAGGACACAGCAATATCAGTAGTAAAGTTCATATTAATATGGGCTTATCTAAGCAAATAAATAAAAGTAAAATCAACAATCTAAATGGCTGCTTGAGAAAGTGGAAAAAACAACAAAAAATTAAAATAAATTAGGTGTAAGTATATAATAAAATCAGAACAGAAATCAGAAACATAGAAACAGGAAACAATACAAAATGTCAATGAAGCCGGAGGCTTTTTTTTTTTGAGAGAACAACAAACCATTTGCTAGAACCATAAGGATAAAAAAAGAGTAGAAAACTCCCCCAAAACTTGTTTTTAAAGAAATCAACAAGCTATAAAATTCTTGATGAAGTTAGCAAAAAAAAAAAAAAAAAAAAAAAGAAAAAAAAAGAAATTTCTGTTAAATAGAATCAGAAATTATCAGCAAAAAGTTCCAACAGACATATCAGGAACACAATTACAATATTATTATGTCCAGCATTATTCCACTAAATTGAGAATCTCGTAAATTTATTAACAGAATTTGTAAGAATGCCCTACTTCGGAAGAAATAAAAAAATCCAGGTAGGCCTATTAATACAATAGTAATTGAGGCAGTAATAAAAAATATCCCCCCACGTAAAGTCCAGGTCCAGATGGTGCACACAGATTTCTTCTGAAGCTTCAAAAAGGACCTATCATACATCCTTCTCAACCTCTTCATGAAAGTGGAAGAAATAAAAATCTCAACCTCTTCATGAAAGTGGAAGAAATAAAAATCACGCCATTTTTGTGAGGCCTACATTATCTTGATAATCAAAGGTGACAGAAAAATCATGAGAACAGAAAATTACAAGACCTAGTTCCTCATAAACATACTTGCAAAGATTCTCCATAAAATCCTACCAAATTGAATACAGTTCATAAACTATCTATTCTAATGAACTAAGATGTTTGAAAAGCATGAAAATGCCATTTGTCCTGCAGGGCACATCAGTGATTGCACTTAAATAGGAAAATTTTAAAGATGCATTGTTATTCACTGACACTAACAAATTCCTAAATAGTGATGTTTTTCTTTATCTGAAAAATGTTAAAAGAATTCAAAATATTTCCTTGATTTATACTCTACCTTGATATAAACATGTCACTTTAGTTTGACTGTTTTCATGCTCTCAGAGTTAAAACTTTATTACAAACTAAGCAGAAGTGTTTCTGAAACAATAGCATAATTATAAAATGTAAAATCATATTGTAAAAGTGATTTTCCTTCCTTTTCAGTTTAGTGGTTCTACAATCTTGTAGTGTCATCCTTGTTTTTATTTTTTTATATTCTCTCTTCAATTTCACTTCTTATCCTTAACAAAAACATTTTCTACTAAACTACAAATAAATAAATATTTCTAGTTGTCTTTAAGTAAACATGAGCTTAATTTTATGTAAAAACTGATTTTCACACTTCCATTCCCATACAATGGCCACGGTAGAGAAATAGTATTAAATATGTATTTAAGTATGTTTAATAATATTTACATAGTATTTAATACATATAAAACTAATACTATTTGAATACTATTTAATACAAATACTATTTAAATACTATTTAAAACTTAAATGTTTAGTCTCTAAATATGCTCCAATTAAACACTTAGGATTTGTATTTTTTAAATGGAGATCAAAGTGATTTTTAAAATTAGACATTCCAAAACAATATGTTGGCAGGAGGTAGATCTATGTGTTGTAGACAGGCAGACAGGGGCGCCACATGGCAATAAAAATTCCTGAAGAAGAAGGAAAACTGGTCCTTCAGCCATCCAGAGTCACACCCTGTTGTCTCAGGGAACCAGACTTGAGAATACCATATCAACAATAGACCCTGGGGGAAGGGAAGGCCAGAGGGAATGTGTGAATGGCCTTAGCTGACTAAATCTCCTGAGGGAAATGAATCAGCCTTCCCACCCAAAAACCAGCTCAAAGAAGACTCAAGCATTCCAATCAAAGAAGATCACTCCCAAAGTCTACTCCCCTTGGCAACGGGCCCTAGTAACCGAGGTTGAAGCCCCATATGGGAGGTAACTTGGGGAGAAATCTATAAAAGCCGTCCTGACCAAAGGACAGTGCGCACATGCTGCCTGGGCACACATGTTGCCTGCGGCGCTGCGCTGCATGGACACACATGCTGCCTGAGCCCATGTGGCCCAGCACATGTGGTGCCTGAGCACGTGTGTTGCCTGCATCTTCCCTCTTGAGATGTGTACTCTCTCTTTTACTCGCTCTCCGTCTTTGGAGTATCCTGCATTCTCTCTTGAGCGCATTACTCTCTCTTGCTTTCTCTCCCCCTTCCCTCTCCAAAAACCTCCTCAAAAAACCTATTTTACTTCACTGCTCGTCGACTCCTGAAAATTCTTTTTCTGCAAGAAAGACAAGAACCCTAAGGCAGCCCTGGGTAAGGCCTAGGACTGACTTTCCTTTCCTGCAAAGAGCAATTCCTCGCTCTAGCCTGAGTCCGTGGCTCCCCGAGAAGCGTGGGTGGTGGGGATTTACTCCCGTGCCTAGAGATCAAGCGGGCATCAGGTGTGGCTTGACGGCCACCTCGTGGGGCTGGTGGGGCTAAGGCCCACATAGCAGACTTTATCAGTCCTAAGCCTGCCCAACAGGTCCCGGGTGGCAGGGGCGGCTGGGGGGAAGCGACCATCTCTCTCTCCATCCTGCCTCACATAAGTCACCCATGGGGTCCACCTGCAACATAAGGATATGCGAAAGAAGGTCTGATGGATACTGCCTGCTAACAGATACACAGGGACTTCTGGCAGACTGTCTCCCCAATAGAGTTGGTATGTAGAAATCCCTAGTGAGACTGTTAATCAAAGCTGCAGGTACCCAGACAAGGCTATCCTGGGTCATTTCTCTGCACATTTCCCTGTTGGCTATAATTAGCCCAAGATGGAGTCTAATGGACGATGCTTAAAGTTAGGCAAAAAACAGGTTTTTTCTTGTTCTTCTGTCTGACACGTCCTTGCCATCCTGGGCTAGTCCTGAAGGCTGCATTAGCAACTGTAATGCGTTCTTTTGTTCATCTCATCTTACCTGGATAGCACCCCCTTCAGGTTTTTGGTTCCTGGTTGTCTCCTTCCTATTATTCCTAAGTCCTATTCAATGAATATGAACTGTCTTTGTAATGTAAACCAAGCAAGCTTTAAGCTGTATTGCCCTTTGAGGCTAGAGGATAAGAGAGTTGGGGTCTTGGTGGAGGGGGTCAGGCAGTTCAAGTCAGTCAGTCAGTTCAGGTCAGTCAGTCAAATGTATTAGCTCAAATGAGTGAGCTCAGGTCAGTGAGCTCAGGTCAGCCAGCTAAAGTCAGTTAGTTGAGGTTAGTAGTAACTGCCAAGATGAGAACTGCTGCCGCTCCGGCTGATCATTAAAAATATTAATGGATATACATCGTGTTCCTGGTGTCTCATCTCTGCGCCTCTGACCCGACAGGACATTCCTGCATCACAATAACATCCAAACGCATACAAATTTGATATTTTCATGTTGAAGTATAGTGTTAGAAAAACAGTCCCTGACAATCCAGATTGTGGCAAAACTCACTTTGGGAAATGCTGGTATATATTGACCATCTTGCATTAGTACTTATGTTCAAATTTATGTTAAATATCTAAGCATAAAATTACTAAATCATGTTAATCTATTTTTTGTTTTCTGAGAAATTAATCTTTCATGAAAGATGAGCTAGTTTTCATTTTCCCTCCATTCTCCTTGATTCCTTTTTTGTTTTTTCCTAGGCAGAGCATTCTCTCTGGAGTGAAGAAATATATCATTGTTATTTCGGTTTGCATTTTTTCTGATAATTGGTGATAACAATTTTTAACATGCCTATGGGCCATCTGCACATCTCTGGAGAAGTGTTTGTCAGATGTATCATGTGTGAATTTTTTTCTCCTTTTCAGTAGGGTGACAATAAGTGATGGTTTATTTGGTTGTACAGATACTTTTTTTGTTTGTTTGCTTTTCTTGATTACTTTAGTTTTTGCCTTTATTAAAAGACACAAAGGAAATCATTTTCATAGAGCTCCCTGCATGTTATCTTTTTTTCTCTTGTTTGTGAATTTTCTCAATTATCACTTGAATATTTGATGAAAATATGCCTTGATGTCATTTTTTCTTGTTATGTGTATCATATTTTGTTTAAATTTCTTGAACTTTGGGAATACTTTATTAAAAGTTAAGTTGATTCCTATTATTTTTCAATGTTTCCTTAATACCTATAAATTGTGTGGTATTAATGTTGGTGTGAAGAGTATCTATTTCTTGTTCTCTAAATATTTCAGAAATATTGCCTTCATATTCTCTTGTGCAGTTCTTTTTTCAACCTTAATAATTATTAGCTTGGGGAGACCATCATCTGACCCTGCAGAAATTTTTAGTTCAGGGCCTTGTGTCTTTTGCTGTCCACCAATGGGAATCATGCCAGCTGCAAAAAAAAAAAAAAAAAATCCTTCCAAGCCAGAAGCAATGTTGGGGTCTGGGAAACTTCGCTTTCCACTCTTCCCAGTAGAACTCTTCCCCCACACCATGGAGAGTTGTCATGCTAACACACTCTAAGCTCACAGACTAATTGAATTTTTGTTGGCCACGTGTAAACCAAACACCTTACACTCTGTACTATCTCTCTGGCCCATCATCTTTATAGATGAACACAATAGTAATATATTTAAATGCCCTGCCTACTTTAAATCACAAAATGTATTTGTTATTCTTGAGTACGAATGTTCTTCGTGTGTTCCAGATAACAATGCCTTGACAAATAAGTTGAAAATATTATAAATATTTTCTCCTAGCCTATAAGTATTTTTCCTTCTTTTTTTTTCGGGGGGGATCACACCTGGTGACACTCAGGGTTACTTCCTGTGTCTTCAGAAATTACTCCTCGCAGTGCTAGGGACCATATCGGATGCCAGGGATTGAACCCAGTTCGGCCACATGCAAGGTAAATGCCCTCCCTGCTGTGCTATCACACCGGCCCCATATTTTCCCTTTCTTATTGTCTGAATGACAAAAAATTCAATTTGATATAGACTGGGGAGCACCAAATCCTAAGCTTTCAGAGACTTGGGGACCTCTTCCAGCAATTCTCACTCAATCAGGATGATGATATAAAATCAGGAACTGAGGATTTGGTGTTGATTAATCCCTATAGTGCAATAGATTTTTCGGGACTGCCAAACAGGACTCTGGGATCTTCAGGGTTGTACATAGGTTGCTCATGGAACCATATGCTGCAGAGCTGAGCTAGCATCAGATGCATGCAGGCAGGCACCCTGAGCTTTGGATGTTTCTCTGGTGAGAAATCCATTTATTTAGTAATGTTTTCACTGTCATATATAAAAATATTTTGCCAAATCCACATTCAGTGAGTTCTACTCTAGAGTCTTCTAAGCAATTCTTATCTTTAGTTCTTATATTTAGATCTCATCTGTACATGATGCAATTATTATGTGGTACAAAGATCCAACTGTATTATGTTGAATTTGAATGTCTAGTTTTCCTATCACCATTTTTGAAAGGTACTTTAACAGTATCAGCACATTAATATTAATTGTGAATATTATGGCTGATTACTGGATTCCAATATTTCGTTGTTCTCTATTCCAATCCTTATGCCATGCCTTTAAAGTTCTTGGTCTTACTTTTAATCAGAAATTATTAGTTTTCTAATTTTGTTC
Source organism: Cryptotis parvus (assembly GCA_021461705.1). Classification (NCBI taxonomy): domain Eukaryota; kingdom Metazoa; phylum Chordata; class Mammalia; order Eulipotyphla; family Soricidae; genus Cryptotis; species Cryptotis parvus. Next base: position 45,973 of record JAJIBD010003163.1, on the reverse strand, counting down.
TTCTGTGTCAAAATTGATTTCAGTTTTTTTAGTATGATTTATGTTCTCCATATGAATTTTAGAATTAGCTTTTCATCTTTTTTAAAGAGGTTCAAATTTTAAATGATTGAGATATTTACATCAATTTGAGTTTATTGACATCTTGACAATATCAAGTTTTCAATTCAATCAACATAAAATATCTATTTTCCTTCATAAATATATTATGATTTCAGTGTACAAGTCTTCAAATCTTTAGTTAAATTTATTTTAATTTTTTATTTTAATTTTGATGATGTTAAATGTTTAAGAAATCAGGCTTGTTTCTATTTATTTATCATTTATCATTTATTTAGTAGTACATATCATTGTACTACTAATTATTTTTAGTTCAGTAGATTAATATGAGGAAAACTGTTTGACAATTTATTGAGGTATCCTGATTTACAATACTATTAAGGATATTTTTGACCATAAATCATTCCAGCACCACATTTACCACTAGAGTGAACACTTCCTTCCACAAATATCTTCAGGAAACCACTGATGAATATAGATGTAGATAATCAACAAATTATTTGATATTTAATCTAGTAATACACTTTTAGTCTTGCCCAAGTTGAATTTATCTCAGGGATGTGAAGGCTGTCTAGTATACCAAAAAATTAAGTTAACTGAAGTTATTTAAATCTAATGTATTAAAAGTAAGATACATTTTTGAAGTAAATTAAAGAGACATGTAGTGATGATGTAGTTTAATACACATGTCAATACAAGGAAAATATAAACTGGATCCCATGGAATGTCTAAAGATCATGTGGCCGCCCACCTACAAGATGGCCAGACTTCTTCATCAAGACCCTGAACGAATGGTTTGAGGCTCTTTGTATTCCTGAAGAGTTGGTCACCAGATGGGGGTGACTGACTGGGAGCCTCGGATCGCCGCACCTATCAAGGAAAACTCTGAGAGACCAGGTCCTATGCAAAAGCAAGGGTTCTATTAATAGCGAGTATATTCAGGCCCATAGCATGACCCCAAGCAGTAGTGGCTAAGAGCCCTGGAGGCCTTCCAGGGAGGATCTTTTAAGAGATAGTTCCCCCACAGCTACAGAAAAGCCCGCTCATAAACATCCAATAGATTTAAAATATACATCAAGGTCTGCCACAGGCAGCCAATCACTTTGTACCAAGTAACCATCCGCCACTAATCAAATCATTCTTAATACTTCTTTCTATATTTGGTGCGGCCAGATACACGCGGGATAATGGGTCAGCAATGGCTATGCGTGCGTGCAGGAATGCAATCCAGGCAATTCAGGCCAGATAGTAGGTTCTGGGCGGGGTGGGGGGGGGGTCTCATAACCTCTAACAGGAATTTGTTCTGGGCCTTTTGTACATAACAAAAAGGTACTTCAAGATGAAAAGGACACTCAGGCCCTTAATTGGTAACTTTCCATGAGTAGGCCTGCCCTGGTTGGGAAAGGGGGGGTTTCTGCCTTCTTTCATTTTTAACTAGAAATAGAAAAATTTTTCTCTGAAATCAGAAGTTTCTACAAAATGCTCATATCTATGTGTTTATTTGATTTTTCTATATTCTGATTAAGTGTTTGGGAGACCAAAGAGGAATCAAAAGAGCTATGCTTGGAATATCACGCCTCACTCAAGTGAAAGAAGAAATCTGGAGCTCTGACCTCCGTCACTGTTCCAGAGTCAGGGATGCTGTCTTGTTTGCCAAGGCATCGAAAATCAGATGGGATGGACATGTAATATGATTTGGAGATGACCGCTGGACTAGAGCCATTACCGACTGGATCCCATGGAATGTCTAAAGATCATGTGGCCGCCCACCTACAAGATGGCCAGACTTCTTCGTCAAGACCCTGAGCGAACGGTTTGAGGCTCTTTGTATTCCTGAAGCAACCAGATACCATTGGGCTACACTGGCACATGATTTTAGGGTCAAATGGAAATGTTACTGGCACATGCTCAAGCAAATCGACTAAATAAACGGGATGTCAAGTGATCAAGTGATCTGATTAAGTGTTATATGGAGCAAGAACTTACTAATACATCTTCAAAAGGAAAGTATACACCATCCAAATCATGCCAATATCTATAATTCATTCAACAGATTTATTCTCTTCCACTTTATTTTATTTTGAAATGTGAGCCCGTATCAGAGCTTCCAGGGTCAAGCATATTAGTGCATCCAAACAATGTGTGTGTGATTTAGAGGACGATTTCCTAGATGTCAATAAACTAAAATTGATGTAAATATCTCAAATTGGATTATAACTATTCCAGCTGAACCATCTGACTTCTCTGTGATGTGCACAATGGTCTTGCCTTTTTTATGATGGGGTTTTCAATAAAATTTTAAAGCTCACTTTTCCTTTGTTTCTTCATCTTTAAATGAGGATTTAGAAAATCTTCAACTAAAACTAAGTCTGTACTGCAATGTGAAAATATGGTGTTTTGCACATACTGGACTTTGAGTCCAGTGTCCAACTATCAACAAAGTGATAGTTGTGTTGTGATGCTAAGTGAATTCATAAATATGAAATGATTAATATTATATTGTCATATAACAACTGTTATATAAATGTTGACGAGTTGTATACTGTATATTTCTTTCCATATCTAGATTAATATGAACTGCAGAAAAGGTGCCACATATAAAAAAGTATTCTAAATGCAAGTGGGAAACATTAAAAAATATTCTGCTAGAAAAATAGCAAATTTTTCCTTTATTCTTGGTTTATTAATTAGAGAAAATAGTCTATGCACTACTGTTTCACACCTCTACAGAGGAAACCCTTTAATAAGCGAATGTGTAAAACCACGTATTTAACCTTTCTAGCCTTCTTGCTCCCTTACCATATGTTCTTAAAATAAACATGAAGGCAGATGCCAAAGGCATCTGTAATTTTGATGCTGTTTATAAGAAACAGCTGCATAGTAAATAATAACACTATCTCATTTGTTATATTTTGAAAAGTACATTTACTTTATAACTTGTCTTCCTGTTGTTCATCGATTTGCTTGAGTGGCAGCAGTAACATCTCCATACTTCCTGTTGCATGCTAGTGTAGCCCAAGGGTATCTGCTCACACCAGGAACACCAAGGGCCCCTAAACCATTTGTTCAGGTCATGGGAATGAGGTCTATAATTGCTACTGGTTTTGACATATCAAATCTAACACAAATAACTTGCCAGGCTCTGACATATGGGTGGGATCCTCTCAGTAGTAGGCTCTCAGTTCATGCACTTACTGATGAAATGCAGTGGGAGAGATCTTCTTATCTCTTGGGTGGAACTCTGAGGAGCTGTGGAGTCCAATGTTGAAAATGGCGGCACTCATTGTGTAGGGGTTCCTCTGTCTTCTTGTGAAGCTCTATTGGGATGGCGGGCCAGGGCTAGAATTTGTCTTCCCTCCTGGATGCGTCATGATCAGCTGAGCACAGGGAGAGATGGTAGCATCTCTTCCCCCTTGTACCTGTATCTCTGGTTCATGCATACCTGGGCTCAAAATAGGCTTTGATGTAGGGTGGGACTCTGACGAGTAGGGCTTGTGATCAGCTTTTCTTTTGGGTAGAGCTCTGACGAACTGTGGAGTCTCGATGTTAAAAATGGCAGCCCTCATGGTGTAGGGGGTTCCTCTGACTTCGTGCAAGGCTCTGTTGGGATGGTGGGCCAGGGCTAGAACATGCCTTCCCTCCCAGATGCCTCATGATCAGCTGAACAGAGGGAGAGTCAGTAGCAGCTCTGCCCCATGTATCTGTGTCTGAAAAGCACATTAATACTATAAAATTATTTTTCAATTAAATGAAAGAAAATTGAGCACCGTTTCCTACTCTGCAATATTAATCTCTATCATCTCTCTCTGTCTCTCTCTCTCTAACACACACACACACACTAGTGGACAATATTTTCTTTAGATTTTTTTTGACACTATACTTTCAGATATATCAAGTTTAGTATTTAGTTTAAGTTCAGAATAAGTGTGCTGAAGAATTATCAATGTAAAAAGATAATAAAATATATGGTAAAAAATCATGTTTGCCAACCAGCTTCTGATACTCAATTTTTGTCCAAATTAAAAGCATTTTTGATTAATATGTAGATAATAGATATCTTCAAACTGTGGCACATTATCATTTGAATAGAATACATGGTATAAAATATGATACATACAAAAGTAGGTATTTTCATAACAAATACTGGGGAACATTGAATTACCTATAATAATCTCTCTTCATTTGTGTTTTCAGCTATGTCCTGTCAACTGAAAATTATTATGCAGTGTGATTATTTTTAAAGATAGAAAGATCTAATTGACACTCCTTTTATTATAATTATTATTCTTTCATATGTTATCATTTTTATTATCTTTTATTATACCAAACATAAACTTAATTGTAATTGAGGAATTAAAAGCAGGTTGCCCCAAACATGGTAAGATACACTGATTATTTTTAAATAAATTTGTTTAAGAAATAACTGGTAAAAAAAAAAAACAAAAATGATTCCTTTTCTCTTGAAAAGAGAGACTTTCTCACAGTGAAAAACACTCCACCTGTGACAGGAGCAACGACATGAGCAGATTATGTCTAATCTAATCTATAAGCTCAAACCCCTTTAAAATGTTTAATTCTTGTCTAAAAAAAGCAAACTACTTATCATTTCTCCATATCAACAGAAACTCTGGCAATAAATTTATTTTTTCCTCTTATGAATGTTTTATCATTATTGTTGCAGGAATGGGAATGGGGTGGGTAGGAAATGAGGGTCCTTGGTGGTGCGAACACCCTGGTGGTGGGATTGATGTTGGATAATGGGTCTTTCTAACTACTGTATTATGAAAGCCTTTGTACTTTGAAAACACAGTGTTATAATAAAATAATAATAATAAATTCTTAAAAAAAAGAACCTGAGGAAGGAAAAGAAAAATTTTCTCACAACAGGTATGGAGGAAAAGAATAATAGACAGAGGACAGTGAACATATTGGAAGGTGTGTAGTAATAAACAATCAAATCAATACTGTTAAGTGTTAATACTACTCTAGCAGTATCACCTAAACTAATATTTAAAAATTAGAGGCTGAAGCGAAAGTACAGCAATAAGGTCTTTGCCTGCATATAGCTGACCCAGGTTTGGTCCTTGGCATCCCCTATGGTCCCCCCTAGCTCTGCCAGGAATAATTCCTGAGCTAAGAGTAACTCCCAATCATTGCCGGGTATGAATCCCCTCAAAAACTAGAATTTTCTATGGTTTCATAGAAATTGTCTACGGTTTCAGAAGGGACTGGAATATATTCCCTAGGGAGAAGTCAATACTAGTATACTAGTATATGTTTATGAAGTCAGGAAATTGTCTGGGTATGAGATGAAGGGGAAACATCCCATAGGAAGTAACCTCACACCTTAGTCTTCAATTTTTCTAAAAAGGTATGTGCAAAGAGAAGCAAACTCTACTGATAAAATCATCCTTGATCACTTGATCACTTGAATCTGATATATACATAAATGCAATATGTTTAAACTCATGTAAAATATAAACATTTTGGAGGTAAGCTGCATTTTTAATTCAGTTACTGCAGTTAATTTAAGTTATTGCAGTTCTAGAAATCTTTCTTTACTTCTATTTTATTTACTTTTTCCTCTTTTTAAATTATACCCCTTTCTCCTCTTTCTATATACCCAAAGTTCTCTTCAGATATCATTTTTGTTCAACAAAATTTAATGCTGTTCTAATCAAAAAAACAATATGTTTTTTTGTGACTATTCCTTAAGAGCAACAACCAAAAGGAAAACAAATTAAAGAGCCAGTGGGAAGAATATGCACTGTGAGACTACAGTTTGCAAATGATGCTTTATTCTCATTTGTTTGTGATATCGAAATTAGCCTCAATCCATTCTTGTTGAATCTTCAACTCTACCAATATTATCATGAAAACTTCTGTTCATGCAAAAACTGGTAGACAGTAAAACCAAGGAAATGTCAATTGTTTGAAGTGCATTTATAAAAAATAAGAGAATAAAAAAAAGAAAGTGTCCTGTTCCTTCTGTTGCGTTTTCTTGATATTTTTTTAAACAAAACTCGATTTATCAATTCAAGAGAGGGTAGAACATAAAAGTAAAAGGATGTTGCCATAAAAGTTGGATATATATCGTCTATAACAGCTTCTGGGGCCGATCTGCATAGCCAGCTCCTGGTTGTTTATTCAACGTGAAAACTAATAAATCTATTTGTGAGAAGTCCTAAAAAGGCAATCATTTTCAGAAAGAGTGAATTCTGGCAAAAGCCATTGTTTCAGCAAACCCAAATGACAAGTGCTTTAATATGACAACATTTGCAGTTCTGGGGGCACAGTACATTTTGGAATCATAAAAGTAGCTACTCAGTCTGTGTGGCAAAACATACTGTGTTTAAATCTGTCCCAGTGAAATATGCTGCTAATGGCTATGTACAATGCATCAAGAAATGGAAGTATGACAAATTAAAAATCTACACAAATCTAGTCTTTTTGCAGGAAATCTTCATTTTCTTTATTTTTTTTTCCCTTTATCCATCTGCTTTAGTTACAAAGACTCCCTAGATTCCATTAGTAATACGTCTTGAGAGCTTTCTCAAACCCTATGTTTCTTTAGAGAGTATCTATTTAGTTTCTTTAGAGTATCAAACTTTTCTATAACAATGACTCTTATTTTATTTAATTATTGCTTAGAAGTCACTCCTGATGGTACCCAGGGCTTACTCCTGGCACTGCACTCATTGATCACTCCTGCAAGCTTCGAGGACCATATGGGGTGCCCAGGATTGAATCTGTGCTGACCATGTGCAAGGTAAATATCCTACCTTCTGTGCAATCATACTGACCACCCATGACTCTTATTTTATTGATAATAGCATTTAATACAAATATATTTCATATTAATCACTTGATATCCCATTATTCATCGATTTGCTCGGCGGGTGCCAGTAATGTTTCCATTGGACCCTATCACATGCCAGTGTAGCCCAAAGGCATCTGTTTCTGGGATATTAAGAGCCTAAAACTGTTTGTTTAGGGTCTTGATAAGGAAGTCTGACCATCTTGCAGGTGGGCGGCCATGCGATCTTTTGACGACCCGTGGGATCCAATCGATAATGGCTCTAGTCCAACGGTCATCTCCAGATTGCATTATATGGCGAGCCCATCTGATTTTTGATGTTCTAGCAGATGAGATAGCGTTACAATAGCGACGAAGGGGGCTGGAGTGATAGCCCAGCGGGTAGGGCTTTGCCTTGCACGTGGCCGGCTTGTGCCGGCCCGGCATCCCATATGGTCCCCCAAGCATCCCCAGGAGTAATTCCTGAGTGCAGAGCCAGGAGAAACCCCTAAGCATTGCTGGGTGTGATCCAAAAAGCAAAAAAAAAAAAAAAAACCAATAGCAACGAAGGTCAGAACTCTGGATTCCTTCTCTCACTTGAGTGAGGCGTGATATTCTAAGTTTAGCTCTTTCGATTCCTCTTTGGGAGACCCTAATGTTATTCTCACCCTGCTTAAGTAGGGCCCGGGTCTCTGAAGCATATGTTAATGCAGGGATAATGGTGAGTCAAAGAGCTGTGCCTGGAGCCGGTGTTCTTTGTTCTTTTGGCTATTGTTTTGATGTTTTTGAAGGCATTCCATGCTGCTCTTTTCCTCGGTGCAGCTCAGATTTTAGGTCCTTCATCATGTTGACTTCTCAACCTAGGTACCCATAGCTGCTGCATTCAAAGATGATTGTTCCATTGAGAGTGACAACCCCATGACTCTTATTTTATTGATAATTGCATTTAATATAAATATTCTCATATTAGTGGATTAAAATAGAGGGATTTTTTTCTGGCTATGTCCAAAAGTAATGGTTATATATGAAGTCTAGAAAGGTGAAATTCAGTTGCCATTTAATTTAGTTTTTCCTCATCTGTTTTCTATTTGTTACTCGGATACAGGGCCTAGACATTGTGGAGAAGAAAAAGTTGCCCTGAAACTTGCACTTTGAGAATAAGAACTTCAGACAGAGTCAAAATAGCAAAGCGGTGGAAAAGTGAAGTAAGCATTGCTAGAAGTAAGACAGTAAGAATGGTAAACAATATACTGTCAACTTGGAATTAGAGGCAAAAATTGTGTTTATTTAAGAGTTGTCAATCTCTCAAGCTGCATTGTGCCAGATGATCACTATCACTGTGGTCTTAGAGTCTTTCCTTTGGACTTGCTTCGCATTTCCCCAGTATTCCTATCTCAATATAAATCCCAGGTTGGTTCCAGGACAGTGAACTGAATTTCTGAACCTATTCCTTTACACTACAATCTGCCTCCCTGTTTTTAAACACGTTTAATATAAATATATCAGAGTCTATTAAATGTATGTATTATGCATATCCTTAGTTTTAATAGGTTCAACCAGTTCTTGACAATGAGGAGGTTGGATGCCTCAAGCCCATTTGCTTGGTTAAAAGTGTTTAGTCTTTGTTCTTCCTGTCTAATCTTTGCTAAGACTGAAGTACAAATAACACTTACTTGTCTAGAAGCTTTGCTCTTTCAAAATCTCAGTTACTTGGCTTGCCGTGTTCATTGTCTGCTTGCATCTCATTAGTACTCCAACTATAGAATATGCTTCTTGCATAAATTGATAAAGAATGATATATCAACTTATTGTTCTCAAGATGCCTGTAATAAATGATCATGTTCATACTATGATCTAAGAAACATTTATGTGTGACTAAATGACAAGTTTTTACACTAACAAGCATGCTATTCATAGGTTAGCACATTGACAAGTGTATTATTCAAATATTCTAATTTTAGGTATACAAAATACGTAAAGGATTTATAAAAGTGTGCCTTTATTTATTTCATCCAATTTTGAAGTATAACATTTGTTTCTAAAATTAATTCCTATTGTTTTTCAATTTGCCCTCACTCAATTTCATGCTAATTAATTGTAAAGAAAAATAGAAGTATTCTATTAGAATTTTCACCTGAAATAACAATAGTGAGACAAAGTGAAGACTTAAATGTACACAGGCAAGCATACATATTGAGTCAAAATATTTTACGTTAAATATTTGAATTATAAAACAGCTCTTATTGTATATTGTTATATAATCAGTACAGCTTTATTAAGCTCATAAAATAATTTCCTTCATAAATCGCTAATCATAAAATCACAAGTGATTTTATTTTATAAACTCAAGTTAATTTAAGTGCTATCTAACATTGCATTGGATTAATATAAATAATGTTGCTTTAAAATACCATAGAGAATTAACATAATATTTCCTAAAGTAATATAATACTACTGTATCACCATCTTCCCGTTCATAATCAATTTGCTCGAGCAGGCACCAGTAACATCTCCATATGTCCTGTCTCATGCAAGTAGAGCCCAAGAGCACCTGCTTGCTCCAGGAACATAAAGAGCCTCAAACCATTCCATCAGGTCATAGGAATGGGTTCTATAATTGTTACTGGTATTTGACATAACAAATATGACACGGGGAGCTTGCCAGGCTCTGCCGTGAGGGTAGTCTATTCTTGTAGTCATCTCTAAATCCAGCATTTATTGATGAACCGCGTGAGCTGGGCTCTGATAGGCTGGTGTGCTGGGTGGAGTTCTGATGAGGGGGAAGTCTGGATGTGGAAAATGGAGGCCCTCATGGAGTGGGGGGTTGTCTGGCTTGTGGTGAGGCTCTGATGGGGTGGCAGGCCAGGGCTAGAACCCGCCATCCCTCCTGGGAGCCTCGTGAGCTGCTGGGCACAGGGAGAGCCAGTAGCAGCTCTGCCCCATGTCTGTAAGTCTCTGGATCAGCATATCTGGGCCAGATTTAAAAAAGACTGCTGCAGGGTGGATCTCGATGAGCCGGGCTGTGATAGTCTGGTCTACTGGGTGGAGTTCTGATGAGGGGAAGTCTGGATGTGGAAAATGGAGACCCTCGTGGAGTGGGGAGGTGCGTCGGCTGGCTAGTTGAGAGGCTCTGCTGGGGTGGCGGGCCTGAGCTAGAACACACCATCTCTCCCACTCGCCAGGTGAGCGACTGGGCACAGGGAGAGCCAGTAGCATGTCTGCTCCATGTCTGTGAGTCTCTGGATTAGCATACCTGGGCCGGATTTAAAAAAAGACTGCTGCAGGGTAGATCTCTATGAGCCAGGGTGTGATAGGCTGGTCTGCTGGGTAGAGTTCTGACGAGGGGGGAAGTCTGGATGTGGGAAAATGGAGGCCCTCATGGAGTGGGGGTTGTCTGGTTTGTTGCGAGTCTCTGCTGGGGTGGCGGGCCAGGGCTAGAACCCACCATCCCTCCCGGGCACCTCTTGAGCGGCAGGGCACAGGGAGAGCCAGTAGCAGCTCTTCCCCATGTCTGATCTTTTTTACCAGTGCCCTCATCTGAATAATACTACAGTCAGTATATTTAATAGTATTTTGAAATACCAAAGGAAATAATGGTAATTTTCCTAGGAATGTCTAGAGACTTATATTTCAATAAGGTAACTCTGATTCTTCCTAGAACCTCAAATTCTTTCCACCCTTCTAATTTTTTTTTCCACTACTCCTGGCTCTACACTCAGGAATTACACCTGGTGGTACTCAGGGGACTATATGTGATGCTTTGGATCTAACGTCCTCCCTGCTGGCTGTACTATTGCTCTCCCCCCCACACCCTTCTATTTTTATTTGTGACTCAGAGTTGTAAAGTAAAATAAAGAATATCCCATAATTGTTGAAGATATTTTATATAAAATTATGTATAAGCATTTGTCATTAGTTTTATTTTTTACAGTGAATCAATTATATGATTTATTCCTTCTTAGCTTATATAAATACATATAAATTATTCTTAGCTTAAATACATTTTACATTAACTTAGAATACAATTAAACTGTTGTGTTTAATGGCCATCCTCATAAATTATCCAACATTGATCATCAAGCCAAATTTCTTGCAATATGAGAAATATTGTCTGATCTTTTTCACCAGTGCCCTCATCTGAACTTTTCTCTATTTCAACAGTAATGTTCTTTTCCCTCTCAATTGCTAGCTTCAAAGTTCTTATAACACGTTATCTATTTGGCATAATTATTTTTTGACTGATCTATATTCCATTTCTTCTTGGCATAATGAAATGACTGAGAACTCTAAAATTCATAGACCACAGAGTGGCTTACAAGAAAATAAGAAAGATGGCCTATGTTATCGCTGAGATGAGATAGAAAGACATTGCTTACAAAACAATTTCTCAGTAAGTTTTGATGCTATTGAATATTAATAGTTATATAATGACTCTTTTAGGAAAAATGAGATTAAGGGTTTTCAGAAACCCAACTCACAGGAATGGGCTTAAGGGTAATTTCTGTGAAATAACTCTAAGATATTGGTGACAGTCTATATACTGTAACTTCCCAAGATTAGCACCTCAAAATACTAAATCTATGTGCACTAGTAGTGCAAATAGAGGTGACTATTTACACTATTAGTGACTATTCCACTAGAGGCGACTATCAATGCTATATGCAGAGTTCTGAAAATAGAGAGTTCTGAATGTGTACATAGATGTTGTAGTTTATACAAACTACTATTACAACCTTACATCTACATTTTGCTATTGATTATTAGTAGCATAATGTATAAGTTAATATTATTGTTAAGCTCAAAAGTCAGGCCATAAAAGAATTTTCTCCATCAAATCACTTTAATTTTTTAAAAAGGAAATTCAATTCAATGCAAAAAAATTACAGAAATAAGAACTTTTTGGTCTTCCATCTCATAATGTGACATCAGAATACTTTCTTTGGCCTGTAAAGAGAGAAAAGTCCACTTTTGAACCTCAGGAAGATTGCTTAACCAGAGTCTACCCTATTAACACTGATATTCAATCTCAGTTTCTAAAACTAGTTAATAAAGAAATCCTCATTGCTTAAACAATAGTAGTCTGATTCCTATTTTTTTCTTTCTTTTTTTTGGGTCATACCCAGCTATGTTCAGGGGTTACTCCTGGCTTGCTGTCTTTTGTTATGACAACCCACAGAGACTAATGCATACCTGAGTTTTTTGCTTGAATGGGTGCCAGTAATGTCTCCATTCGTTGGGAATGAGGTCCATCATTGTTACTGTTTTTAGCTATTACTTTTCTTGGTTTTATCCTCTAATTCAGCTAAGATCATCTTTCCGTCCTTACACCACCAGATTTAACCCGAAAATAGAATCTATACATAAAATAGGCCAGGATGGACAGACTTTCCCAGAGAATAAATAAGATAAATACTTAACTTGAAGCGTTGTGAAATGTTAGTCTGTTTTGTCAACTTGCAACTCACTGTTACATATAGATCATTCAAGCAGCTCCAACCATTGCTCAACTTGGATTTTGGAATACAGAGTAAAAATTTCAGCAAAAGCATTGACAGTTTCTTCTGTAGCTAAAGAAATATAAGCTCAGAAACATTCACCTAAATACTTAAATAAGCAGATTTTCTTACAAGCTGACTTATATATTTAACAATATTACTCGACTATTAATAAAAGAAAATAGAAGTAATAGAAGTTATAGCCAGGAGGATTGAGTTGTGGGGATTTTCAAATATAAATATAACTATTTTATATATATATATATATATATATATATATGTATATATGGGAAAAGTGAAATGTAACACAATATTTACTTACATAGGGGTGAGATTTTTAATCTAAAATAATTGCTTAGAAATGTAATGAAATTATTTTTGGATCTATGCCTTTTTAAATTATCTTAATTCTTATGATCACAAATTTATGACAAGGGGTTATGTCACTTGCCTTGTGGGGCTAAGCAATAAATAGTACAGCAGGTAGGGTGCCTAACTTGCAGGAGACTCACCTGGGATGGGTCCCTGGCATTCCTTATGGTCCCCAAGAACACCAGTAACAATTTCTGTGCAGACTGCCAGGTGTAAGTCCTGAAGATCACTAGGTGTGGCCCCAAAACCAACCACAACAAAATTATAATCATAATCCCACAAAACTACACCTGCATAAAAGAGTGAGACATGTCTGGATGTCCTGATTCTAATGTATCTATCCAATGCTTTGATTTTGTGTCACACACAAAAAGCAAGGCAGTCTTAGATTTTGAAAAACTACGGAAAATTGTGATAAAAAATGAGAAGATGATAGAGTGATAGTTCAGGGGCAGGGCACTTGCTTTGAACACAGCCAACTTGGAGCCACATATACTCAGTCCCATGAGTCCATCAGAGTGATCTCTGAACAGAGCCAGAACTGAGCCCTGAGAACTGCTTGGAGGAATGGTCCTTAGAAAAGACTTGTTTTGTCATGTGTGGTTCTGGGATAGAATCAAGGTCAGCCACATTAAGGCAAGTATTCTCTTGTTAACCTATGCCTGTGGTGCCAAGCACTGGTTTTAAAAGGTCTTCATACCCTGTATTGAATCCCTCCAAAAAGCAACCCTATATTTGTCATTTGACTAATATGGCCAAAAAAGCAATCCATACTGATCTGCACAGGATTAAAAGTATTTTTCTACTGGAGCTTTCTTACTGGAAGGAAGACTGCTGGACATGATAGTCTGAGCCAAGAGCCAGCAGAAAGCACTGTCACATCTTAAACCCAACGGCTTTACACAGAGCAGCAGTTGACGGCTGCCTCACTTATCATGCAGGAAAAGAGGTTAGAAAATTGAGGGTAAGAGAAACAGTACAACATTAGGGAAATCGATTGCTTTGCATGCAGATGATCCTGCTTCAATCTGAGCAACACATATAGTCCCTCCATGACTGAGCAAGGTCAAGAGTCCTGAGCATAGTCAGGTATGACACAAATGTCAACTGAAGAGAAGTTAGTGAGAGCACAGGAGTGAAGAGACTATGTGAATCATAGAGACCGTCAATTGTCTACAGATCAGAGGTAAATTTTTTTTTGGGAGAGGATCACATCTGGTGTGTCTCAGGGGTTACTCCCTGGCTCCGCACTCAGAAATTACTCCTGGAGAAATTTCATCCTTCTTATGAGGCAAAATACCTGAGAAATTCTTCAGAAGTACCAGGAAGGTCATACAAGTGACACGAATGTAAAAATCAACGTCTGACTTTTGCATATCAAATTCTCTGATTTATTTCCTGATTAAATATCTCTGATTTCTCTGATTAAGTATCTAACAATATGATAAAATATTTATCTATGTCCCAACATCCGGACTCCACAGCTCGTCAGAGCTCCACCCAAGAGAAAAGGCGATCTCTCCCTGTTGCATCAGTAAATGCATGAGATGAACGCCTACTACTGAGATATACCACATGCACGGCAGAGCATGGCAAGCTACCCGTGTCATATTTGATGTGCCAAAAACCAGTAACAATATAGACCTCATTCCCATGACCTGAAGGAACGGTCTGAGGCTCTTAATATTCCTGGAGTGAGCAGATGCCCTTGGACTACACTAGCACAGAACAGGACATATGGAGATGATACTGGTGCCTGCTTGAGCAAATTGATGAACAACGGGAAGACAAGTGATACAAGTGATGATAAAATAATGGCAATTCAAATATCTCGATATATGTATATGTAAATAAATATATGCATATTAAGAAGTTGAAAAACATTTCAACTAACAATTTTCATTCACTCTCTTACTTTACAATCTAATGTTAAATGGATTATTCACAGTTGTAAATATAATTGAAAAAGTGCATTTCTTGTTACTCAAGACAGACTTTGCTCCAATTTTTCCTTTTAGGGTTAGAAAGATTGAATTTCACTTGTGAGAATCAACTTGTTACTATGGTGAACAATGTGAACCCTTACCCAGTTAGCCAGACTCTCTGAATGTAAATCCCGTCCCTGGTAGATGCCAGATATGTGACTTTAGGAAATTTGCATAACTTCTCTGTGTATGAGTTTATCTCTGATCAAATCCAAGAAAGTACTCAAACTCAGAGAACTTTTTTTGGGGGGTCACACCCAGCAGTGCTCAGGGGATACTCCCAGTTTCCACTCAGGACTTACTCCTGACAGTGTCTAGGGGACCATATGAGATACTGGGTATCAAACCCTGGTTCGGCCGTGTGCAAGGCAAATGCCCCCCTGCTGTGCTATTGTGCTGGCTCTCAGAGAACTTTTGAGAGTACTTTTGTTTAGTACACAAATTGTACACATAATAGTGCTTAACTATACTGTTACTAATGATAATAGATATATTATTTTTTCTGTGGTGCTATAGTTAATAACCATAGACTCATAGCTTAAAACAGCATCCTGGGCCAGGCCACAGATATACCATAGAGACTAAATACTCGCCTTTTAGGCAGTCAACTCTGGTATGATACCTATATGGTCCCGCTGTCTCATTTGCCAAGGCATCGAAAATCAGATGGGCTGGACATGTAATGAGATTTGGAGACAACAGCTGGACTAGAGCTATTACCGACTAGATCCCACGGGATGTCAAAAGATCACGTGGCCGCCCACCTACAAGATAGTCAGACTTCCTTGTCAGACCCCGAAGGAACAGTTTGAGGCTCTTCATATTCCTGAATCAACCAGATGCCATTGGGCTACATTGGCACGTGATAGGGTCCAATGAAAATGTTACTGGCACCTGCTCAAGTAAATCTATCAATAACGGAATTCAAGTGAAGTGATGAAGTGATGGTTCCCTGAGCAGCACCAGGGTGTTTATTGAGCACAGTCAAGCCTGGCAAGTTACCGCCCCCCCCCCCCGTGTCATGTTTGATATGCCAAAACCCAGTAACAATTATAGACCTCATTCCCATGACCTGAAGGAATGGTCTGAGGCGCTTCGTGTTCCTGGAGCAAGCAGATGCCCTTGGGCTACACTAGCCTGTGACAGAATTTATGGAGATGTTACTGGTACCCACTCAGGCAAATAGATGAACAACGGGAAGACAAGTGATACAAGTGATAGACCCAAACCAAAAACAAAACAGAGAAATATTCCCTCAAAGTCTGGAAAACCAGAATATTTGTTTTATTATTTTACCTAGTAGGTTCACATTCTCTCAGCCCCATAGGGGTGAAATGACTTCATGTTTATTACATAACCATATTTGCCAACCATCTCTTCATTTTGAACTGTGCCTTACCCTCAAATGTTCTTCGTTGAGTGTGTCTCCTTAGATCCTCAATTTTATGAGAATGGTCTGACTTTTAAGTCTCTGTGTGCGTAACCTAGGGCAATTTCTTCCCTCTCAAGACTTTGTTTATTTGATAGTGGTGGGCCAGGGAGATGGCTTTTAGGCTGTGCTCAAGAGTCCTGTGAGCCTGGGCCTGAATTTTAGTACCAGAGTCAGAGGATGCAGGAGTTACCCAGAACATTCATGCAATGCTTGGACACATCATCCAGGCTCACATCTCGTGTTGGTTTTAATTAGTGACCAGGTGTTGCCTGGATGGAGGGAGGGTCACAGGCCTGCAAGGCAAGTATCTTCCTCATGTACTATCTCTCTGGTTTCACCACATGACTCTGACATTGGAAACAGCCCAATGCATTGGAGTATATGATTTGCATGCAGAAGTCCTCTATTCAGTTCGAAAGAGAGCATGTCTCCTGAGTACTGCTTTGAGTAGCCCCAGAGCTATAATATCATGTGTAGTCCAAATGTTTTGGCTTTGGGCCCATACGTGGTACTGCTCAGGACTTACTCCTGGCCCTATGCACAGGTATAAGCCATAGCCATGCTCAGGGAACCAAACCAGGTGCCAGAGACTGAACACATATAAAGTGAATGGTTTACTCAATGCACTGTCTTGCCAGTGCCTCCAAAAAGTTCCTTAATCTGCAAAGAAACATTCTCCAAAATAGGGTACATTACAAATTCTGGAAATTAGGACATGACATGTTCTGTTGGCAATATTTAATTTATCACTTGAAGACTTTAAATGCTACTCTGTTATAATCTCTAGGCTGTTAGATAAACTTATTTTATGAATATGTTTGTCAGAATCGTTTGTCAAAATAAGCCCTAGTAGGAATTAGCACCCGGCATATAAGAGGAAAAGAAATAAAGCAATAAAAAAGACTCAAGAGAGAATTCTCAGGAACATCATTAATCCTTGATGGCGAAGTGAGAAAGATTCTTATTTTTCAGAAGAATATCTAAAAATATGTAAATCATAATACAAAATTATTAAATCAATTTTTAGAATTACTCCTCTCTCATCAACACATTGGTGCTTAACTTAAAGGACTAAGTAACTTATGAATCTCTGGTAAAATATGGCTTATTCTGAGACAACTGTTGCACTTGGTAATAGAAATAAGAAATACTGCTTAAATGAAAGCAATTTTTATTCAATTGCCAGTAATATCCAATCATGTTATTCCATTAAGTAGAGAAAAACAAATCTAGAATCCCAACTTGAGGTTTCATGATCTTCAAATCATTTTATTTCCATTCATAATATTAGTCAGGACTTCGAGAGGAAACAGATATTCTTTGTGAAAATTAAAGGATGCCTTCCATTAAAAAAGGTGTGTGAAGGACTTAACAGTTAGAGACAATTGCCAGAACTTAAGCTGTAAAGGTGGCATGGAAAAGATTACGTAGTTTATACTTTGAATGCTGACTCAGACGGCTTTCTGACTTAAGAAAAATATGGCAGAATTTCACAGTGAGGCTGCAGACAGAATTCTGGGAAATAAGTTTCCCTACTTTACTCTTCCTGCCTTTGCTGTTCAGCCCTGCTTTCTCATAATGAATAGAAAGAACTAGGAATCAGTCTTAATTTGATTGATGTTGCCCATCATTTCAGAAAACATGCAACAGGTTGGAAAAGTGTTAATGGAGCAAAGAAAAGATATTTACACATTCTTTTTTATCACTGTAATCCCACCTTTGATCTTAGTTTCATCATAGTATGCATGCTCACTTGCTATGCAAGCAAAGGTTTTGCTTGGGAGTAAACTTTTTGTTTATAGGCATCTTTGCTATCACAGTGAGGACAGTGCTGGGATATCTATTAAAATGTTGACACCATCACTGCAATTTGTGTTAAATAAAATATATTTAAGCATAAGTTGTCAAAGTGCTAAATATTCAGTTGATATTTTTCACTATCAGACTCATCTGTTTATGTCAAACATTTGGTTTATTTTTCAAAAAAGGAGTGCAGAATTATTCTAAAGGAGCCACCATGTCCAAAACTATGGATGCTCCAGTGTGACCTTTGATTTTATTTCCAAACATCCCACTGCTTGGATGAGTCTTTGTAGGTGACATGCTAAATATCACACATCAATTAAGACATTTGATTAAACTCTTCAGTAATCCATTTTTATAAGTGATTTATGAAGTCCTCAAGTCTGTCCATGCAAAGGATGTATTGTACCAAGATGTGAATAATTTTTTCCATGCTATATATTATGACTGACACTGAGGTGATAATTTTTATATATATTGTTCTTTTTCTAGAGCAATTCTTAATATGGCATGACTCTTTCCAAACTGAAAAACAATTTTTATATTGACTCCTATATCACCAGTGCAATTTATCAGAGATAAGTGGTGATCATCACGGTCTGTCAGGAAAAATGATATTTTTGCATGCAAACTTTATCTTATTAAAGTTGAATTTACCTTTGACTAGGACAACAAAATAAAGGCATTTGGATTTTTTCTCCAAGTAATTGTTGGCCATCTTACAATAGATTGGGGAAGATAGTCCGAATTCAATCAATAACATCATACCATTCTCTTCCAATTGCTGTGCTGCAACCACTCAAGATATTGAAAACAGAGACTCCAGCTAAATGAAGTCAAAATTTTTGTACTTCATTTATTCAACTAAAAACTTGATATTTTTATATATGTTGTTTTGCTGTTTTCAGATTTCCCAAGATTTTCCCTATTGTTTAAGAACAGATCTCTACTAAGAATTATCTCTTGGTGGTCTAAATAGCAGCAACATTTTTGCATTTGATTTACTCTGCGCAGCACTAAATTGTGATAACACTTTGCCATACAAAATAGAATTCATGTTAAATATTTTTAATGTTTCTTTTACTTTAACTTTTTGTCACTATATCTGCACATCTTTTTTTTTGGTAGATGAGCTTCTTTTTTTAATTTTTTATTATAACACCATGAGATAGACATTTACAAAGCGGTTCATGATTGGATTTCCATTATACAATGTTGCAGCACCCATCCCTTCACCAGTGCACATTTCCCATCAAGAGATAGACGAGTTTCAATATACATTCTAGCACCAGTCCCACAACCAGTGCTAACTTCACCGTGTCTCCAAGTCTGTCTGTTTCCATTCCAACTCCCAACCCCTGCTCAAGAATCAATTCCCAGCACTACATATCAATTCGCAAGATCAATTCCTTAGGTGGCCCTGATAACTACCAGTTTTGCTGGACCTTAGCATTGAACTCATCCAACCTGAGAGGATGAGTATCCCTGGGAATGGTCATAGGAACTCCTGAATCTTGCACGTGTTACCCTATAAACTTGATATCCTGGCTAGATGTTCTTATCTCCCAGAGTATGGGTAAAAGTGGAACCATAAAGGTGTAACAAAGACTTTAAAATAGAATTAGCCCATCATCAACTTCAAGGATATCTCAGTAGGTTGGCCAAGAGGGGAGAGGACAGCAGGGCTCCAAAACCAGGAATTCTGTCTTTAACTTGATCCTATTCATTCATTTGCCATGATTTAGTCACTGAAATATTATCATTCTACATATATATATATACATATATATATATATATATTTCATCATTTGATCACTTCACTTGAATCCCGTTATTCATTGATTTGCTCGAGCGGGTGCCAGTAACATTTCCATTGGACCCTATCACGTGCCAATGTAGCCCAATGGCATCTGGTTGATTCAAAAATATTAAGAGCCTCAAACCGTTCCTTCAGTGTCTTGACAAGGAAGTCTGACCATCTTGTAGGTGGGCGGCCACGTGATCTTTTGACATCCCGTGGGATCCAGTCAGTAACGCTCTAGTCCAGCGGTCATCTCAAAATCGCATTACATGTACAGCCCATCTGATTTTCCATGCCTTGGCAAACGAGAAAGTATTCCTGATTCTGGAATAGCGATGGAGGTCAGAACTCCGGATTCCTACTCTCACTTGAGTGAGGCATGATATTCCAAGCATAGCTCTTTCGATTCCTCTCTCGGAGACCCGAATAGCATTCTCATCCTGCTTTCGTAGGGCCCAGGTCTCTGAGGCGTATGTTAATGCAGGGAGAACGGTGGAGTCAAAGAGATGTGCCCAGAGCCAGAGGTTCTTTGTCCTTTTAGCTATTTCTTCAATGCCTTTGAAGGCATTCCATGCCGCTCTCTTCCTCCTGTGCAGCTCAGGTTTTAGGTTGTTCATCATGTTGGCTTCTCGACCTAGGTACACATAACTGCTGCATTCAGAGATGTTTGTTCTATTGAGAGTGAATGGGGCCTCTGGAATTAGTTCATTTTTCATAAACATAGCTTTCTTTAGATTCAGCTGTAGATCTATCTTTCCACATTCTCAGTCGCAGTCAGCCAACATTTGTGCTGCTTGGCTAATGTTTGGTGTTATTAGAACAATATCGTCAGCGAAGCGGAGGTGGTGTCCTTGCCCACCATCTATCTTCACTCCCATTCCTTCCCATTCTAATTGTCGCATGACGTGGCGCTGAAGAGTTTTGGTGAAATGGTATCACCCTGTCGAACCCCTCTTTTGACATCAATGATCACTTCTTTGTAGAATGGTGAGATCCTGCTGGTGGTGAATCTGTAATACAGCTCACGAAGGATCTTGATGTATTGGGTTTGAACACCCTGTTTGGCTAGGGCTTTGATGACTGCTTCAGTCTCCACAGAATCAAAGGCTTTCTTTAAATCAATAAATGTGAGACAGAGCGGCATCTTGTATTCCCTACAAACCTCAATGAGCTTGGTTACCGTGTGAATATGGTCAATTGTGCAGAATCCTTTCATAGTTTATACATATATATATGAAACTATGACATAGGAGTATTTATTCCTTTTTAGACTAAAAAAGGAGAGATCAGTGACAAAAAAAATATCTGCGCATCTTTCCAAAGTTACAACAAACCTTTTGCTTCAGTTTTAAAACCAACTGACCTATGTCATAGAATCCAGAGCTCTCTGCATAGGTATTTGTGCAAATTGTTGCATCAGTGTTCCTTAGCACGGTTAAGAAAAACAGGGAAATGTAATAATTATTCAACTATAATGCAATCTAGTTGATATCATCTTAACCACACTCTGCAGCAGGTAAGAGCTCCACCCAGCAGACTAATCCAGTCTCCAGCCCCCAGATTAATCCAGTCTCCAGCCTGGCTTGTCAGAAACCCAGCCTACAAGGACCCACCATGCAGAGACCCGCCCTTCAGAGGAGAGTATTTCAAGCGCAGGAATGCTTGAGCCTAAGACACAGGTACACCCGGCAGAGCAGAAACCAGCTTTCCCCGTTGTACGGCCAGCTGTGCGCCACGCAATTTAACTCCAAATTACTGTAAATATTACCCACCCCTCTGAGAGAGTCCCACAAATTAATGAGAATATAGTGCCCGCAAGGCAGAGCCTGGCAAGCTGTCCAATGCGTGTTCGATATGCCAAATCCAGTAACAGAAATGTTTATTTTCCTGACCCCGAAAGAGCCCTTAATATGGTAGCAGTAAGAAAGGCAAACAAGCAGTGCCACACAAAATTTCATGGCCACCCTAGGCTGCCAAAACGAAGAAGGACTAAAATGACTGTCTGTACTTTCAATGCAAGTACACTGGTATCGGAAGCATATATTGAGGATCTGATGCTGCAAGCAAAAAAGATCAAGTACGACATCATTGGTCTGACTGAAACGAGGAGGCGTCAGTTGCATCATGCTGTATTTGATACCGGAGAAGAATTGTTCCTTGGAACATGCGACGAAAGAGGCATCGGTGGCATTGGTGTCCTTGTCAACCCGAACATGGCCATAAACATTGATTCATTTGAATGCCTTACAAACCGAATAGGACGATTACACTTGAAGAGATGTGGCCCACTGCCAGTAATTTCTATCTTCATTGTCTACGCACCAACATCCACATACAAAGAAGATGAAATTGAGACATTCTACATGGAATTGGAGGAGTTATATTAAAAAGATCACACCTTCTACAAGATCATAGTCGGTGATTTTAATGCCAAGATAGGACCAAGGAGATCGGCTGAAGAACTCCACATCGGGACCCATGGCCTAGAATGGAACAAACAGGTGAGAGACTATATGGAGTTCATCATGTCCACCAAGACCACTCATGGGAACTCACAGTTCCAGAAAGCTGAGGCAAAACGTTGGACATGGGAATCTCCTGGCGAACAGTTCCACAATGAAATTGACCACATCATCTTCAATAGATGGTTTTGTCTGACCGATGTAGCTGTCGTCCCCAAATTCCAAACAGGATCAGACCACCGTCTCCTTCTTGCAAAATTCTACTTCCCCAACGGGAGAAAAGGCTGCAAAGTTTAAGAAGAGAACTCCCAGAACGTCCACCAACTGGGAACTCTTTGGCACCATTGCAGCAACATGGGAAGATACCATCATTGACGACATAGATGAAGAATACAACCGACTGGTTCAGCACCTCCATGATTGTGCGAAGAATGCCGAGAGAGAGAAAGACAAAAAGGACACCTGTCTTCAGAAACTCTCGAGCTCATTCGCCAACGTGGCAAAGCGCGAGCCTCAGGAGACCAAATGCTAACATCCAAGCTTGCTAAACAGTGCAGAGAAGCGATAAAAGAAGACCTCAAAGACAGAAGAGCAGAAATACTGGAAGATGCAGCAGAAGCCGGGAAAAGCATTCGCACTGCCCGCCTGTTCTTTGCCAACTATAAGACCAAGATGACTGCCCTCCGATGCCCTGATGGATCTATCACATCTTCCAGAAAGGCAATGGAGAAGATTATCCAGGACTTCTACTCAAATCTCTTTGATAGCCACATCCACCTGCCCACATACCAAATTCCACAGGATGGATATGTCATTCCCAATGTTCTCCCTTCTGAAATCCGACATACCATCTCGTCAGTAAAGAAGGGAACAGCACCAGGCCCAGACAAAGTCAGACCCGAACACCTGAAGAATCTGCCGTCCGTACTCATCAATACACTAGCTCTGCTCTTCACATGCTACCTGTCCGAATGCAAGGTGCCCTCCCAATGGTAAACCAGCAGGACAGTTCTACTGTTCAAGAAGGGAGACATTCACGACATCAGCAACTATCGCCCCATCTGCCTGTTGTCTGTCATCTACAAGCTGTTTACACGAGTCATCCTGAACAGGATTAGCAGAACACTAGATGAAGGACAACCATGCGAGCAAGCAGGTTTCCTGAAAGGATTCAGCACAATCGACCATATCCACACGGTAACCAAGCTCATTGAGGTTTGTAGGGAGTACAAGATGCCGCTCTGTCTCACGTTCATTGATTTACAGAAAGCCTTTGATTCTGTGGAGACTGAAGCAGTCATCGAAGCCCTAGCCACACAGGGTGTTCAAACCCAATACATCAAGATCCTTCGTGAGCTGTATTACGGATTCACCACCAGGATCTCACCATTCTACAAAGAAGTGATCATTAATGTGAAAAGAGGGGTTCGACAGGGTGATACCATTTCACCAAAACTCTTCAGCACCACCCTCGAGAACATCATGCAACAATTAGAATGGGAAGGAATGGGAGTGAAGATAGATGGTCGGCAACTACACCACCTCCGCTTCGCTGATGACATTGTTCTAATAACACCAAACATTAGCCAAGCGGCACAAATGCTGGCTGACTTTGACCGAGAATGTGGAAAGATAGGTCTACAGCTGAATCTAAAGAAAACTATGTTCATGAAGAATGAACTAGTTCCAGAGGGCCCCATTCACTCTCAATGGAAAAAACATCTCTGAATGCAGCTGTTATGTGTACCTAGGTCGAGAAATCAACAGGAGGAACCACCTAAAACCTAAGCTGCGCAGGATGAAGAGAGCGGCATGGAATGCCTTCAAAGGCATTGAAGAAATAGCTAAAAAGGACAAAGAACCTTCTGGCTCCGCGCACATCTCTTTGACTCCACCGTTCTCCCTGCATTAACATACGCCTCAGAGACCTGGGCCCTACGAAAGCAGGATGAGAATGCTATTCGGGTCTCCCAGAGAGGAATCAAAAGAGCTATGCTTGGAATATCACGCCTCACTCAAGTGAGAGAAGGAATCCGGAGTTCTGACCTCTGTCACTATTCCAGAATCAGGGATGCTGTCTCGTTTGCCAAGGCATCGAAAATCAGATGGGCTGGACATATAATGCGATTTGGAGACAACCGATGGACTAGAGCCATTACCGACTGGATTCCACGGGATATGAAAAGATCATGTGGCCGCCCATCTACAAGATGGTCAGACTTCCTTGTAAAGACCCTGAAGGAACGAGGCTCTTCATATTCCTGAATCAACCAGATGCCATTGGGTACATTGGCACGTGATAGGGTCCAATGGAAATGTTACTGGTGCCCGCTTGAGCAAATCGATGAATAACGGATTCAAGTGATCAAGTGATCATCTTAAGCAAGGCAGTCAGACTCCACTGAGAATTCTATGTATTTTAATTTGAATCATGGGACGATGATTGAATCAGTAAAGTAACATAATAGTTTTTCTATTTACACTTTCTTTCTAATTATGAGTATCTTACCATTGAAATTTGCTTAAAATAATTTCTGGTGTCTATAGAAAAACCACATATGCACTTTCTCTACATCTGTGTCAATGCAAGTTAGAAAAGTTAAGCTAGAGAAGAGATGCATTATATGAGAATACGAAACAATGTTTTAAAATGTTGAAAATCTTCATCTGCTTCAGAAACTCATGAGGGACATATCATACCTTCAAGTTTCTCAAATGATCCCTCCACAAATAGCCTTAAGCTCACTGAAGTTCATGGCAAGATCTGAGACCCTGTGTACTCATCAATAACAAGGTAGTATTTCGCTTTCTTATGCTACAAAGTCATGCAAAATGAAGACATGAACATACCTATTAGTCCTTTGAAAGTCTCTCTTATTTTGAGGTTCAAAGCTAGTGTGGTTGAACTCAGAGTCCTAAAATTAGAACAAGAGTAACATAGTAATTGTGAATACTTGTGAGCACCTCCTTTAAAGCGATCATATAGCACAATAATTTTTAGTGAGTTGTGAAACATAGCTCTTTCAATATGTTGTGAATGTTGTTGCAGTACACTCCTGCCCAGAGCCTCTGCATCTGGCCTGCAGTTGCCTCCTGCAGGTCACTTTGCAGATAGGGAGGTCAGTTTGAATGTATCAGTTTATCTGACCATGTATTCTATACTGGCTGGTATAAATATTCTCTCCATGCTGCCACAATCATCGTGGGATTAGCTAGATCTTACTGGTATATTTGCCTAGCCATGTTGGGTCTCTAAGTAATTAGACTAGAGAGAAATGCTGTTTGCCTCCAAGCAAGCAGGGCTCTCTGATAACTCAAAGCTAAAATACAGAACAACCATGAAGTAAAGATGAGATTCTTGTGAAGGCTTGGAGAAATATTTAACTGGCTATAGTATATTCTTTGGTACAGATGCATGCCTTGTATTCTGAGATACAGTTCATCTCAGAAAGTTCTCTCTACCCTGCAGGGGAACTTCCAAGGCAGATCTTGGCTATGCAACATTAACATCTCAAAGGGCCTAGGTGAGGTCCTAGGAGAAATTGCCAGAGGGCATTTGACCCAGATGGCTTCCCATAAAAGTGGGAGGTCTGGGTGGCAGGGATATAAAACTAGCCTGCTTCCTTTCTTGGGCTTTCTTTTCTCTCTCTCTCTCTCTCTCTCTCTCTCTCTCTCTCTCTCTCTCTCTCTCTCTCTCTCTCTCTCTCTCTCTCTCCTCCCCTCCCTCCCTCCTTTTCTGCTGGTGCCTTGTCTCTGTCTCCTCTCTATAGAACCTTAACACGTGGTGGCTGCCTCAAGGTCAGGGCCCAGCCAGGAACCCAAGTTTGGAATTTTTCCTATTGCTGATTTGTATGCCAGAACCTATGTTAAGCAAAGCATTTTAAAACTTCGCCCGATTCTTGCATCTTTCTCTACGCAGGCCGCTAATCCACCGGGACAGATGGGGATACTTGACCCTGCTCCTGGATTTTGTGCAGGGCTCCTGGGCGCTTCCCCTTTTGTATGATCAAATAATTAGTAGTGAACCATTTGGATGGTAGTTTATACAAATTAAGTAGAGAATGTGAGCCCATGTTGTTTAATGTTTTTCCTAGATTATGCTTATAATCCTAACTCTTTATCACTCATCAACTTTACATTGAATTGATGGCAGCCTGTGATGCATGAAAAAAAATGAATTTTGTTTAATTGTGAATAAAAATTCCCAGCATCAATTATGAAAATTTATTCTTCCCAAACTAAGTTTTGGTTCACCTTAATATGGGTGTATATTCTTCACATTACTGAAGTTGTGTCTTTTATAAAGCCCTTTCCCCATAAAGTAGTGTACACTTTGGGCTAGAGTGCTCTAGAGATGAATAAAATGGAAGAGTCGAGAAAGCCACCTGAAATGGACTCACCAAAAATCAAAGAAAGCAGAAACAATAAATCTACAGAAGCCTATACTTGAAATCAAGAACAGCAGGTATGGGGGGTTGGACTCAACAGAAGACGGTTGAGAAATTTTATCTTCCTATCTCATGCTTCTGCAAAACCAAGTTCCCTTTAAGGGAAGTTTTTGCCTGCGATGCTCCCATATAACCAGCCCCTAGAGCAGAGGCGACCAATAGTTACTACTTCAATATTTCATTAATGGATAAATCAAAGAACAAAGGTAGCAAAGTTAAAGTAGAATTTGATCATTAGGAGATCCATGTAGCTAGGGACACAAGAGAACCATTCTTCTGAAGAAAAAATCACTACCATTAGCAATGTTGATTTTGATTCTAAGTTAAATAGTTAGCATTTTGGAAAAAAAAATAGTTCCTATACAGAACGGAGTAGCAAACATTTATATGATGCCTTACTAACAACAGTCCAAAGCCTCAGTATTGAGAATTTTACTCACAAAGTAAACGTCGGAATTGATCAAGATACAAAGTTGCCAGACAAATACTACAAAATTTGTCTTTTGCCTGTTTATGCCTTGCTGGACTGGAACCCTTTCATGGGCAGAAATACTGTCTCATTTATCTTTGCTGCCTGCTGGAACACAGTATCTGATTCAGAGTAGGCATGCATTCATTAATTTAATTGAACTAAATCCCAAGAAAGATTTTCAGTGAGCAGCTATACAACAGATCAAATAAAGTCTGTCTTAATCGCTGCAAGCAAAGTATACTAGCCTGTTACTTTGTTAAATCTTCTATAAAGCAGGTAACTTTAGAGAATTTCTGTTCGAGTTTGAGAGAAACACAACACTGACACTAATTTGATTTTTTTAGCCTTCTTCCCTATAATCCCATCACTTGCGGTATGCACTGAATATCTGCTCTGTCAATTTGCTGTTATCCACTACCTGTCAGCCTCCTCAGAAGACGGTGGCTCTGTGAGAAAGAATTTACACCTCTCTGATTCAATCAAATGAGTTTAGAAAGGTGCCATTTCTAACAGCACAATTTCAACCACAGGAAAGAGCCACTTTCTCTAGTCCCTTGGGCTATAATCTGATTTGTGTAGTTAAGTATTATCTATATGAGCCAACTGGAAATCAGAGAAAAGAACAAACAGGCAACACAGGAGAAACAATACTTTAAATAAACCCAAAACAGGGGAGGTGAGATAATACATAGAAACACGGGAGTTTAATGTGTTTTAATTCTTTCATGTTATAGATAACTGAACAATTCCAAAGAGATTATGGCCTAATCAGGATTATACAGATAAGAATAATATTGTAAATTAGAAGTCATATGTCTTTCCTACTAAGTCCAAAAGTCCATATTATAAATTATTAGATTTCAAACTTCAGCTTTGAAATATTACTGTGAAATATGGTATGTCCAGTTTACATTGGATAAAGCTGAGTTAAATCAGTTAACATGTAAATTGCAACCCCTCAGTCAGTACTATTTCATTCCTTTTTAGTCATAAATATTTCAGTTTTCACTAATTTTTTACTGAGTAGCAGCAGATTGGAAAACAATGACTTAAAATTTTCCATTAGTCCAGATTGTTTTTTTTGCTCTGGCAAGTACTTTATCACATTCCAAATACCTAACATATTTAGATTCCACATAGAATCATTCAATTAAAGCAATATTTTAACATTACATATTACAATAACTTCATTTATTATTGTTTTCCCAGGGAACTTTCATAGTGATTCTCATCACCAGGGTTACACTGCAAAATATGAAACTGCATAACTGAGTCAAAGAGAGAGTACAAAGTAGGGTGCTTGCCTGGCATGTGGCCAACCTATATTAAAATGCCCACACCATACATAGTTCTCTGAGCCCCACCAAGACTAATTTTTGACTGCTAAAAAATGTGAGCCCCAAAATAATGGTTTGACTCCTCCTCAGAAACAAGAATATTTATACGTGTTTTACAAGCCAAACAAAGGTGTATTTTGCCCACTGTGCCGATGAAAATGACACTAATGTAGTACTATAGTTTAGCAATAATGAAAATATTTGGGAGGGCACTCACAGCAATGAAAAGGACTTACCCTTGACTCTGCAGTCAGAGATCACTCTTGGAGGTGCTCAAGGGACCATACGGGGTACTAGGCATTGGGATGGAGTATGAGGGTCAGCCACATGCAAGGGAATACTAAAGTATTTCTCTGGCCCCTAAATACAAAACTTTAATAAAAACATTCTATTTAAAGATAATTAGATATTCACAAAATTATGAAGTCCTTGACTAACCATTTTTACTTCATTTTCATTCTGTGGAAAGCAAAATAATAAAGTCTGGGGATTACATTGACTAAAACATAGAGTGTAGGGGCCAGAGAGATGGTACAGGGGATGACACTCTTGCCTTGCATACTGTCAGCCTAGGTTTGACACCTGTCACCATATGCGCCACCTCCCAGAGAATCACCAAGCATGGTTCCTCAGCACAGAAGCAGTAGCAAGCCCTGAGCACAGCTGGTTTTGCCCATCCCATAAGAAAGAGATTACTCATATGAATAGACAGACAGAGAGACAGATGGATGGATGGATGGATGGACGGACGGACGGACGGAAGGATGGACAGACGGACAGACAGACAGATAGACAGACAGATAGACAGACAGATAGATAGATAGACGGATAGAGACAGACAGACAGACAGACAGACAGACAGACAGACAGACAGACAGACAGACAGACAGACAGACAGACAGACAGATAGATAGATAGATAGATAGATAGATAGATAGATAGATAGATAGATAGATAGATAGATAGATAGATAGATAGATAGATAGATAGATAGATAGATGGATAGATGGACAGACAAATAGATAATGGACAAACAGACAGACAGATATGATAGATATGTCTGTATGAACTCTTGTTATTGTGAGTATAGCTCAATGCAATTTCATTATTTGTATAATTTTGTGCAACCATCAACAGTTAAAGAATGCTCCCAAAGACTTCCTTATATTATAGTCTCGTGTGACCTACCACAGAAATGAAGAATCATCCCACTTTCATTACTGTATTTAACAAATATTGTATAATGGACTCATGCAATATGCGTTATTTTATGATTAACTTTCTTTTACTGAGAAAACTCTGTATCTATATATTTAAGTTTCATTTTTGAGTTCATGTTATCAAGGTTTCACAGTTCATTAAACTACCCATCAGTTAAACATCAAAGTGATTTTTTAATGTTTTGGGCCACACCCAGTGATACTCAGTAACTAAACCTGCTGTTTTCTGGAGGTATTTCTGTTGAATTGGGGCCATGTGTGCCACAGGGAATCAAACAGAAGACGACCACTCATAAGCAAAACACAATAATCCCTATACTAATTCCCATCTTGAAAAAGTGTGTTGAAGTTGACAAGATTACACAGGAAATTGCTATGGTAATTCATGTAGAAATTCCTGCATCAAGAACCTTCATGTAGAAATTCCTGCATGTAGAAATTCATGTAGAAATTCCTGCATCGAGAACCTTTCTGACTTAAGTCTTTATAAATTTAATTTTGTGTTTGGTGGGTCAGATAATATTATTTTAAAAAACCTTGGCTTAGAATTCAGATTGGGGGGCCGGAGTTATAGCCCAGAGGGTAGGGCATTTACCTTGCACGCGGCCAGCCTGTGCTGGCCCAGGTTCGATCCCCGGCATCCCATATGGTCCCCCGGGCATCGTCAGGAGTAATTCCTGAGTGCAGAGCCAGGAGTAACCCCTGAGCATCGCAGGGTGTTACCCCCCAAAAAAAAAAAAAAAAACAAAAAAGAATTCAGATTGGGTATATTTAGAACATTCGGTTAAATTTACCTGAAAAAGTTTGCTTTGCTTTATATTTTGAAATAATATTCTTGGTTATTAAGTTCTTGATTGAGGGTTCACTGTCACTGTATCACTGTCTTCCTGTTCATCATCGATTTGCTTCGAGCGGGCCCAGTAACATCTCCATATGTCCTGTCTCATGCTAGTAGAGCCCAAGGCATCTAGCTTGCTCCAGGAACATAAAGAGCCTCAATCCATTCCGGAATGAGGTCTATAATTGTTACTGGTATTTGGCATATCAAATACAACACGGGTAGCTTGCCAGGCTCTGCCGTGCAGGTAGCATACTATTGTAGGCATCTCTAAGTCCAGCATTTATTGATGAACCGCGTGGCCACTTGCGGCCGAGCGAGCCGAGCGCTGATAGGCTGGTCTGCTGGGTGGAGGTCTGACGAGAGAGAAGTCCGGATGTGGAAAATGGAGGGCCTCATGGAGTGGGGGGGTCGTCTGGCTTGTTGCGAGAATGCTGAGATGGTGGGCCAGGGCTAGAACCCACCATCCCTCCCGGGCGCCTCGTGCGCGGGCTGGTCACAGGGAGAGCCAGTAGCAGCTCTGCCCCATGTCTGCGAGTCTCTGGACCAGCATACCTGAGCCGGATTTAAGAAAGACTGCTGCAGGGTGGAACTTCGATGAGCCGGGCGCTGATAGGCTGGTCTGCTGGGTGGAGGTCTGATGAGAGAGAAGTCCGGATGTGGAAAATGGAGGCCCTCATGGAGTGGAGGGTCGTCTGGCTTGTTGCGAGGATGCTGGGATGGTGGGCCAGGGTTAGAACCCACCATCCCTCCCGGGCGCCTCGTGAGCGGCTGGTCACAGGGAGAGCCAGTAGCAGCTCTCAATGATGAGTCAGCCTCTGCTGACTCCCTTTCAATGCCAGTGTACGTGCATTGAAAGTACAGTCATTTTAGTCCTTCTTTGTTTTGGCAGCCTAGGATGGCCATGAAATTTTATCAGGCACTGCTTGTTCACCTTTCTTACTGCTGCCGTATTAAGGGCTCTTTCGGGGTCAGGAAAATAAATATTCTGTTACTGGATTTGGCATATCGAACACGCATCAGACAGCTTGCCAGGCTCTGCCATGCGGGCGCTATATTCTCATTACTTTGTGGGGCTCTCTCAGAGGGGTGGGCAGAATATTTACGATAATTTGAGGTAAATTGCGTGGCCATGCAGTGGCCACGCACAACGGGAAAGCTGGTTTCTGCTCTGCTGGGTGTATCTGTTTCTGTGACTCAAGCATTCCTGGGCTTGAAATACTCTCCTCTGAAGGGCGGGTCTCTGCATGGTGGGTCCTTGTAGGCTGGGTTTCTGACAAGCCAGGCTGGAGACTGGATTAATCTGCTGGGTAGAGATGTTACCAGCTGCAGAATGGTTATTAAGTTCTTGATTGAGGGTTATATTATATTATTTATATATAATATAACTAGTATATTATATATACACATATGTATATATAATCCTCTATCTTCAGCTTCTATATGGTGAGGTTAATGTTATTGCTATAATTAACAAATCCTAGGTCTTGCTATTTTTAAAGGTTGTCTTATATCATTGGCTGCCAAAAGACTTGCTATGACTTTTGCTTATACATAATTTGCGGTTCACATATATTCACAATGTAGATTAATGCTTTCCTTCAAATTTGGAGATTTCTCAACACTAATTTCTATTTTTTTATTCTTCTGGTTCTCCAATGATATATAGGTATATTTAGGTATACTTGATTAAATTATTTATATAAGCGTATATATAATACACATGTATTGCTATATATACACATATATAACAACATTATATATGTGCATATATAGCAATACATGTGTATTATATATATACATGTATTATATAATATATGTATACATGTGTATACATATACATAGGTATACATATATATGTATACATATATTATATATACATACAGTTGTTATGTGTTTTAGATGTTGGAACTCCAATCCCACAAATAAAGTGACCTTTCCTCCTTAACTGTCCCCATATATATCAAATTACCATCCAAGTCTACTTCCTTAGCTGGCAGCCAATAATTTATTTTATATTGCCCGTTGCAAGTGTATGACTAAAGAAATTACCCAAAACACTTCATTTAAAGAAATATGTGAAGATTGTTAAATCTCGCCATGGGGTTGTTAAGTCCTTGTCAAAGAATTTTTTTTTCTTTCTTTTTTTGTCTAAGAATTTTCTCCATAATGGTGCAGCTGCCATCATGGTCCCATCATCCCGCACCATAATGGCAGCCATTTTCAATGTCTGAACTCCACAACTTGTCAGAGCTCCACCCAAGAGAGAAGGCGATCTCAAGCCTGGCTCCTCAGACCCCCACCCTATAGAGAAGCCAATTTCAAGTCCAGGTATGTGGGTCTTGGTGGCTAAAGTCACCTTGGTTCCATGGAGATGGAGATCGGGTTCCTTTCCCCCCCCACCTCTGTCCCCTCTGGGACCTGGTGGACCTGCCCACGAACTGCTCCTGGGCTGTCGGCAGTGAACCAGAGACACAGATACACGGGCAGAGCTACTACTGGCTCTCCCCATTGCGTGCACTTCGTGGTTGCATGGTACATTAGTAAATGCATGAACTAAGAGCCTACCTACTACCAAGAGTATTCCACCCACATCATAGAGCCTGGCAAGCTACCTGTGTCGTATTTGATATGCCAAAAACAGTAACGATAATAGACCCATTCCTGTGACCTGAAAAAATGGCTTGACACTCTTTGAGTTCCAGGAGGAAGCAGATGCCTTTGGGCTACACTAGCATGCAACAGGGAAATATGGAGACCTTACTGGCACCCGCTGGCTCGAGCAAATCAATGAAAAACAGAAGACAAGTGATACAAATGACAAGAATTTTATCAGCCTTTCTTTGCTAATTGAGCCTTAATTGTTACTGTTTTTGCTTTTTTGGTTTAGTTGGCTTCTATACTACTTTTCTAATTGAAAAGGTGATTTAAAATGCATTTCACCAAAGACAAAAATGGTAAATGAACACATGGAACTATTTTATTATCTCTTACTAGGTGAAGGGAAACTTAAATAAGTTGGTATCATCTTACTATTGTGACTCTTATCCAAAACAACAATGAGATATCAAATCACACAACAGAGACTGGCATATATCCAAAAGCATGAACAAGAAGTGCTGGTGTGGATGTGGGGAGAAAGGGACTCTCATTCATTGTTGGTAGGAATGTCGACTGCTACGGACTTTTTGGAAAACAGTATGAACATTCCTACAAACACTAGAAACCGAACTCCCATTTGACCCAGCCATACCATTCCTGGAAGTATAACCTGGGAGCCCAAAAACACACAGCGGAAACACCATCTACACTTCTATATCCATAGCAGCACCATTCACAATAGTCAAAATCTAGAAACAACTAGAGTGCCCAAGAACAGACGACTTGATAAAGAAACTTTGATACATTTACACAATACAATACTATGCAGCTGTTAGGAAAATGAAGTTATGTAATTTGTCTATAAATAGATGGACATGGAGAAGATCATATTGAGTGAAATTAGCCAGAGGAAGAGGAATGATATAGAATGACTGCATTTATTTGCGGGACATAAAAAAATAGCATGATACCAATGTCCAAGGCCAGGCAAAACATGAATCAGGAGATCTGTCAGTGGGTGGAATCTACAGCAAGTGTGTGGGAGTCAGAGGTTAAGTAATACAGAGAAAGAAGCAGTGTACTATTAATTGTTGCAAATGATAATACTAACCCAGAACTGAGCATTGAATGTAGGCAAAGGGATATACATGGTAGCATCTAAATTTATTGCAAATCACAATGTTAAGAGAAGGGAGAGAAAGAAGAGAGAGAGAGAAAGAGAGGAGAGAGAGAAGGATGGAGGGAGGGAGGAGAGAGAGAGGAGGGCATAGTGCCTGCCATAGAGACAGGCTGAGGGAGGGGAGGGAATCAGGAACATTGGTGGTGGGAAATCTGCACTGGTGGAGGGATGGGTGCTGGAACACTGTATGTCTGAAACCCAAACATGAACATCTTTGCAATTGTATACCTCATGGTGGTATAATAAAAAAAAATATATAAAGTGTTCCTGAGGATGTGGAAAAAGAAAACTCATTCACAGATTGTGGGACTATAAACAGCCACAATTTCACTGGAAACATTGATGGAAAAGTAAAGCAGTACAACTACTAAGGGACATAGTGAATTTTTTGACAATTAAATATTGAAATGCCATATGATCTACTCTTCCTCTAGAGTTTACATAGGAAAATTTTAAATACACACATCAAAAGAATTTATGTATGTCCATGTTTGTTGCAGCAATGTTTATAAAGCCGCTGTTTGATGCTGTAGGGGGTTACAGTGATATGCATGATGCATATCAGTCACAGGATTGGAAACCAAAGTGCCTAAAAGAATAAAATAAAATTGAGGGGTAGGAGGGAAATTGTGGGCACTGGTTAAAGGAACTGGACATTGGTGAATGGACTGTTATTGCAAAAAAGATAAATTAAAAAAAAGATAAAACAGGGGCCGGAGCGATAGCCAATGGGTAGGTTTTTTTTGCGTTTGTGGCATGCCGGCCGGTTCGATCCCCGGGCATTCCATATGGTCCCCAAGCACTGCCAGGAGTAATTCCTGCGTGCAGAGCCAGGAGTAACACCTGAGCATTGCCGGGTGTGACCCAAAAAAGCAAAAAAAAAAAAAGAAAAAGAAAATAAGAATCTAATGACTAGAATAATTTATTCTAGTCATTTAGAATAATTTATTCTATTTCCTAGAACTCCACATAGGGACCCATGGCCTAGAATGGAATGAACAGGGTGAGGAACTATCTGAGGTCAAAAGGTTCACCAAGACTCTTC
This sequence comes from Cryptotis parvus, assembly GCA_021461705.1. NCBI lineage: Eukaryota > Metazoa > Chordata > Mammalia > Eulipotyphla > Soricidae > Cryptotis > Cryptotis parvus. The sequence goes on along the minus strand of JAJIBD010003163.1, from coordinate 10,629 downwards.
ATGGGAACTCACAGTTAGAGAAGGCTAGAAGCGAAACATTGGACATGGGAATCTCTGGATGCACAGTTCCATAATGAAATTGACCACATCATCTTCAATCGATGGTCTTGCCTGATCGATTGCTGTCATCCCAAAATTCCAAACAGGATTGGACCACCGTCTCCTCAGTAAAAACTATACTTCACAACTCGTGGTTGTCAACATGAGCATGGCCATGAACATTGATTCATTTGAAGGCCTAACAAACTGGATAGGAAATGGGAGAAAAAGACTGCAAAGTTTAAGAAGAGAACTATCAGAATGACCACCAACTGGGAACTCTTTGGTACCATTGCAGCAACATGGAAATATACCATCATTGGCGACATCAACAAAGAATACAACCGACAGGTTCAGCACCTCCAGAATTGTGCAAAGAATGCTGAGAGAAAGACACAAAAAGGACACATGTCTTAAAAACTCTCAAGCTCATTTGCAAATGTTGCAAGGTGTGAGTCTCAGGTGATAAAATACTAACATCCAAGTTTACAAAAGCAGTGCAGAGAATCAATAAAGGAAACCTCAAAGAAAGAAGAGCAGAAATACTGGAAGATGCAGCAGAAGCAAGGTATAAAGCATGTGCAATGCTCACCTGTCTTTTTCCAACTATATGACCAAGATGACTGCCCTCCCAACATCCTGATGGATCTATCACATCTTGAAGAAAGGCAATGGAGAAGATTATCCTGTGACTTTAACTCAGATCTCTTTGATAGCCATGTCCACCTGTCCACATAACATAACATAACATTTCCAGGTAACACCACATAAATAAATGTGGTGTACCAGGAAATAGAACTCAGAAAAAAAAAATCAACATTTGAAACCATATGATAGCCTGGGAGTGTTGTGTTTAGCTATAAGTCACTCAAAAAATAAATATTATTTAATTTCTCCCATATGATACATTAAAAGAGATGAATGTATGCTCAGTAGTAAACTGCAGGTCTCCTGTGTGTCAAACATCCTGAGTTGGATCCCTAGGAAAGTGATAAATTAGTAATACCAATAAATAGTAACACTAGTTTATTAGTGGCATTATTGGTAGTAGTATTAGTATTAATAATATTATTATAATTCATAATTATTATAGTATTAATAAATCAATACTGTCAATAGATAGTAATGAATGAAGCAGAATCAAAGCAACATAATAGTTACCAAACAGGGTGTAAAGCAACATAATAGTTACCAAAAGGGATAGATGAGAAAGTAGACAAATTAACTTTTGTTGGATATCAAACCCTAAGAGATTAGACTTTATCCCTGAATTGCTCCTTTTCCTTCCCCAGAAAAGTATACAGTGCTCTTAGAAGCATCCCTAGTAACAATAATGGGGAGCTTTTATTGTTAACCTTTCCTCTGTGCTTTCTCTGTTTGCTACTAAATTCCCCAAGTCAGCCTTTGTTACCTATGAAGTCAAATGTTTTGGTGACTGGATGCTACATCTGTAGTATATTACTTGCTTTCCTCATCCCCTATAGACCTTTCATATTTTACTATAGAACAATGCTGGTTGTTTAAACACAGAAAGACTGTTAGTGCTATGCTTGCAATATTTGGGTATTACTTCACTTTTATAATATATCTACTCCTGGGCATCTGTTGTCATAACTACTTGACTCAGGTCTCAGGTGTCATAGTTCCTAACACCCCCAAGAGGCAGGTTCCTACTGAAGGATCTCTGGAAGAACCCGGGGTAAGCAGTAGTCTACCTTGGCTTTGAGGTGGGGCAATTTAGAAACCATGAAGCAGGACCTTGTATATGCCTTAATGACCTAAGAGACAGCACCCCACGGGGTAGAAGCTAAAGTTGTCTGAGGATTTAGTACAGTATTTATGGTAAAGGCCCAATTTACTCCAGGAGCCCAGAAAACTACACTTTTAAATCTATATATATTTTACTGTGGTTATCCAAACAATTGGAAAATATTAGCAAGAAGCAAATTTGATTGTGTGATATGTACTAGCAGCTAGGGAAAGAGAGAAAAGCAACATAGAGGGAATGACATCCTGGATGGATAACAATAACTCCGGTAGCCTCTAAACTACACTGACTGTCTCCTTGAGACAACCCCCTGAAGAATTAATGCTTTACCTCTGTAAATGATCTATCATGCCTACCTGCAGTCCTGTATCTCAAATACCTTCTGATTTCCCATAATAAGGTTGTTTGGTTCTAAAAAAACTGGACATTGACCATCAGTTGGTGGTCCCCATCTCCCCTGTCTCATCGCCAAGGACCACAGGACACACTGCATACCACTTCGATTCTCACACTGTGTCTCTGGGGAGGGGGGAGGGAGAGGACCCACACCACTGGAATCTTCACAAGTGTTCAAATGTATGGTTATGAATAAAAACTGCAATCAGGTGGCTAATGAAAGGTAGTAATACAAATATATGTGTATATATAAACCATATAATATATATACACACATCTGTCTATAGCAATAGTATGTGCTATTATAGAGCAATATAATGTGAGTAAAATAATATAGCATATACAACATTTTTTTCTTATTCAATTAATCTTGAAAACAATGCAGGTTATTATTCCTAAATATACTGATATTTCTGCAGGACACTACTAATATGGCATTCATTATTTATTGAATATTCGCTTGTTGTCATATCAATGCTAATATATGAAGGAGGATTTACCACTATAAATAACAAAAATGTTGTATATTAATTTAGAGTTTAATAAAATATGAAAGTGATTAATATTTAACATCATATTCATCATGTTTACATTTCATTTGGAATGGCAAATGTTTTAAAAAAGACATCATCTGCCCAAATGTTCATTATTTATCTATTAGCTCTAATACTTTCAATAATTAGAAAAAAATTAATTAGAAAACACCTACCTGGATGTTGTCACCTTTAATTATAAGAACTTAAAATCATTCAAGGCACACATTTATTTATAATGTTTTCGGATTATTCTAATGTTAAACATATATTGTAAATAATCTAAAAAACTTACACACATGTAGCAGGCAGAGAGATAGTATATGGTGCTGCCTTGAATGCAGCTGATCTAAGTTTGATACCTAGCACCGCATACTGCCCGCTGAGTACTACCAAGAGTGATCCCTGAGTGCAGAGCCTGGACTAAGCCCTGAGCCCAACTGGATGCACACTCCAAACTTCTAAAAAGTTTGATGGCACAATTAAAACTATAGGGAAGGGATATACCCAATAACTTTTCAGAATCTGTATTGAAAACCATAAGACCCTAACGGAGAGAGAGAGAGAGAGGAAGGTAGAGAGAGAGATATGAAGGTAGAGAGAGAGGGGAGAGAGAGACAGAGGAAGAGAGTGAGACAGAATGGAGGAAGAGAGAGACAGAAGAGAGATGGAGAGAGATAATGGAGTAAGAGAGAGATAGAGAGAGATGGAGGAAGAGGGGGAGAGAGAGATGGAGGAAGAGAGCAAGAGAGAATGGAGGAAAAGAGAGACAGGGAGAGAGATGGAGAGATAATGGAGGAAGAGAGAGAATGGAGGATGAGAGATGGAGGAAGAGAGAGGGAGTTGGAGAGAGAGATGGAGGAAGAGAGAGGGAGAGAAAAATGGAAGAAGAGAGCGAGAGAGAATGGAGGAAGAGAGAGGCAGAAAGAGAGATGGAAAGATAACAGAGGAAAGAGAGAGACAGAGGAAGAGAGAGAGACAGACGAAGAGAGAGAGACAGAGAGATAGACTCCTTCACACTTACAAAACCCTGACAGTCACACCCGCATCCCACATCTGCCTTCATGCAAACTTCGTGATACTCAGTTTTAAAGATGCTGGAGCTCTGGAGCACCTGCAGCCATGTATGTGACTGTGCAACACCTTCAAATCCACAGTATAGACACCAGTAGGAGCACAGCAAACTAGATGGAAAAGTAACAACGATGCCAAGTAAGCTCAAAAAAACAAAAACCATTACAAAGAAGGCTCAACAAACAGCTTATTCAATGCTCAAACAATGACTCCATGAGCCCATGTTGGGTTATAACAATTTTGTCAAATTTTCTTTTACTCCACTATTTTTTAAAAAATGCCATTATCCAATAATTGTAATAAGCAACATGAAAAAATCGTTTTGTGTCTGTTAAGAGGCAAGCTTAGGTATACAGGGTGGGAAATTAGGGACTATGGTGGAGGGAAGATCACAATAGTAGTGGGATTGTTGTTGGAAGAGTTACAGTCTGTAACAGTTATATTTTGTACAACTTGAGTCCACAGTGTTTAAATGTAGTACAAAAAATTAATTGCAAAGAAAATAAAGGAAATTATTTTGTGTCAAATATCATATATAATATACAAATGTATATATTTATTAGATCTTTAATTACTCAGATATTAGAGATAATTAATACCCTTACCTTGAACTAAAAGTCTGATAGACAAGAAACAATACTGTTGTCTTTAAAAATTGTCTCACTTTTCCAGAGGTTAACTTTTATATATAAAAAGTTTTAGTTTTTAAGTAATGTACAAATCTGTGACAATTATGTCCTTATTTTAGACTCTAGTCATCATTATTATAAAGTGTTCATATATCGATTACATAGAAAAATGAATTTAGAGTAGATTAAATTATTCAACAAACTGTACTAGAATCTTATATATTCATAAACTTTTTAATCAATCTTGCTTTAGACTGAACATATTTTCAAATTTCTATCAGCACATACTTATTAATTTTTTATTTCTCTAGGTACAAATTTTTGTAAGTACAGCTAAAAATTTTGTACTTTCCTACTTACTATTAGGATTATGATTTTGTTAAATGTGTTTCAGCATAACCAAGCTTGTATTCTATGGATGGAAAAGATGCCATGTTTAAGACAGTATAAACTAATTTTTTATGGAATGATTTTCAAAACATTTCCAATTCCGTTTTTCCAGTAAAGGTAAACATTATTTTTAGTCATAATGTATTTGGGAAAAAGTGTAAATATCAGATAGTTGCTAATGTTATTCTCTCTGAATATCCAAATAAATAAGAAAAACAAGAGAAATTAAACAAAAACAAGAGAAATTAAAAGTGATCCCTTATGATCTTCTTTAACATTGGTATATTGAATTATACATGTTTATCTTATTTTAATATTTCTAATTTTCATTATTACAATGTTTCTCTTAACTTTTTCCCCACCTTACAAATTTATATAATACTATAAATTGTCAGAGGTGATTAAACATATATGTAGTATGCAAAAATCTTAATTAAATATTAAACTCAGTCAAGTTAACTTATACTTTGAAATAAAACTGTGTGAACAATTTTTTATTGTTTGTCTGAAAGGTGATAAAGTTCTATGTGCATTTTCAAAAACGATTAAAATTACATAAATGCAATTAAACAGAAGGTGGAAAGATTCCTGGAAACTATGTATAGTGAAACTATGCATAGTTTTACACACAGTTTTAAACTATGCATAACTATATATAGAGTACATATGCATTACTATGCATTACTATGTATAGAGTAAAACTGTATATAGGTTTACTATACATAGCTTTACTATACATAGTTTAACTAGTTTTACTCTCTGAGAATATATGGCATGACACATTTTGATTTACTTTGTTTTTTATCAAAAATTTTGTTCTCTCACCACATTATAGTTCTTTACCATCACTTTCATATACCTCTCAGTTATGTCATACCTGAGACATACTGTCCCTTTATGATTCATTCTTATCACTTGCCTTTTTGAAGTTTGTCCTCTTAACATGTTATTTTTTAATAAATACTCAGTTAAGAGCCAAAATACCCTTTCAGTATCTAATCAGAAATTACACCTTTACCTTTAATTTTCCTTTGTTCAATATTATTCCATTCAAAATAATGTATTTTAAATTAATGTTTTTACAGCTTATCAGGAGACAGGCTTGTCTACACTCAGGACTCTGCTGCATGGGCCCTGGATGGTTGATGGTATGACATAGAAAAAAGACTGGGCCCCCGTGATGAACGCATAAGCGGCGGCAAAGCCTGAGATGCTACCGCAATATATTCAATATGCCCAAAACAGTAACAATAATGGACCTCATTCCCAATGAATGGAAACGTTATTGGCACCCACTTAAGCAAATGGATGAACAATGGGAAGACAAGTGATACAAGTGATACAACTTATCATTTTCACAGTTATTTTCTCACTAACAAATAAATGAGGTAAATTAGTTTCAGTTTCCATCATCCTCTTTCCAAAATATAACCTTGACTTCAATGCATCACCTTTTTAAAACATGGACGTTTATTTTTTCTTATCAATTTGTTCAAGAACTGCCCGTGTCTCCTTTAGGCTTCTACACATTTCCTCACTTCATGCACTTCACAGCTCTTACTTCTTTTTTATTTAATCTTTTGCCTGATAGAAAACCCTCTCTTTGATGCTACTGCTTCTTTGTAGGGCAATTAACACATCAATGCATGCTGTTTTCCTTAACTGTAAGATTTTCTACTTAAATTGTTGATGAGATTTCTATTTGCAGTGCAGTTTTATTCAGGATAAACATAGGATAAAGCTGATTCTCTACATATTTACTCTAGCTCTATTTTAACTTTATCAGTGAGAAAATAAATGCCTGACATAGACCATGTTATAACAAGCCGCCACCATGTCTGCTGTTGATGAACCATAAACACCAATATTTTCGTGATTACAGTACTTGTAAAGAATTGCTCACTATATGTGTATTTACAAATGTGGACTGTAGAAAAATAATCTCTAACTTTTCTGTTGTGAAATATGGTGGAATAGCTCCAACACTTTTGATTTCCAGTGAGTTAAGTAGCCTTCTAAGTGTCAAAGATGTAGGTTACTACTTGTAGTAGAAGATGATATTTACCTTTCATATTTGAGTCACACACCATTGGGAGTCCTAAGATACATAACTTATAAAAGAAGGGGTATAGTATTAGATTAATATAAAAGAATAGCTAAATTTTCTTTCCTTCACTGATCTCAGTATATTTACCTCTTCTACTTCATCCCAAAACTTTCAAACATAATACAAAGGACCAGAACGTATTTGGAAAACTAGGAAATAAATAATACTAAACTTGACATTGTTTTGTCACTTGTCTTCCCTGTTGTTTATCAATTTGCTGGAGCAGGCGCCTGTAACATCCCATTCCTTGGGAATGAGGTCCATTATTGTTACTGTTTTTGGCATATCAAATACATCACAGGTAGCTTGTCAGGCTCTGCTGTGATTCAGGGTTCATCCCAGGGGCCTAGTCAGCCCGGTCTTTCTCCATTTGAAGATCAAACCCTTCAACTTATGATCTGCAAATGGAGGTTGGATGATGTTATTTTGCATACACGTATAATGGACACAGCAAATGGACTTTAAAATACAGTTTTTAAGAGGTTTTCCAAATATGTACAGTGTATTTGGTTGGAAAATGCTGTGGAAGTGGAAATCACATTTGAAGAACTTCTAGAGTGAGAATGAATAGAATTCTGACATGAGAGAGGGGGTTGGTTTGTGGGGGAGGGAGCCTAAAACTGACACCCATTAAGGACACAATAGCGAGATCCTGAGCTGCAATTAGAGGGAGAAGTCTGGACCCTAAAATAACTCTGATTCTCATGATGACAGAAACTCGATCTTTGCCTCATCAACATTTTTACACTAACTCCTGGATAACTTAACATTGGTGTACATTAAAACAGTAAACACACAAGTATTAAAATAAGAGGTTTATTCTCCTTTTTCAAGCAATGTCTACAGACAAAGCATCCACATAGTGTAAACTACCAAAGAAGGATATATGAGATGGGCTTACAGTAAATCATTAGGTTACGGACACGTTATATGGTTCATGTTCACAAGGGAGAAAAATTGCTAAAAGAAAAGCAAATTCAATCAGAAAAAAACATAAGCTGATTTGTGTTTGTTATTAAATCTATCTCCAGTGATGTTTCTTTAAGCTAAGAAGAAATTTACTGTATCACACAGCTTAGGGATGCTATATATACATAAGATATTACACACTATAAAATTTCATGTTTCTAAGCAGTTTTACACAATTTAAACTTGAATAAAATTTGTGTTTAAAAGACCTTATTGGTTTGCCTTCAGTAAATGGAGGTCATTTCTCCAACCCACTAGCATTTTTAGCAACAACAAACAAAAATAAGTGAAAAGATTCTCAAAACATCAAAGCTATTACTGTAAGCTTGGATAATTACTGCTTAGTTCAGTAAACCAACTCTCTTGGTGCTAATCCACAGCTACTGCATTTTCTTTGCCCTTTATAATAAAAGAAGCAATAATTTTCACTTCTATGCAGTATCAGAAATAAGAGGATTAGTTAGGTACAGTAGCTTACAGTACAGTTAGTGAGAGGGACATTTAAGGATCATACGGACATGAACAAGAGTCATTAAGGAAGTTATTAAGGAAAGACATTCATTGACGGTTAGATTTAAATAGCAATGACAGTGAAGTCTATCTTGACTCACCACTGTGGATCTACTTCCTTATTTTTCATTACAATTCTGATACACCACTAATTAACAGTTACTCTGCCATGTTTTTTTTTGTTTGCTTTGTGTTTTTTTTTTTTTTTGGTTCCTGGTGCTAATTTTCCTATATGTGGTTTACTTTTAAGCAGACAACAATGTTGTCTCTTATAGAAGTGAAAGTTCATTCTAAAGTAATGAACTATGTAAAGAAAAAAAAAACTATCCTGATAATAATAAACATCTGTACGCAGTTGACATCCCAGACAAACTTCCACTAAATATAATGCAGAGAGTGATTAAAAGAACAAGTGGAGACTACATTGTGAGCCTTTTTATTTTCAACCATACCTAGTTTTCTCCCTTGCTCCCCATTTGCCAGCGTACGCTGCAGGTTATGCTAATAAGCATAAATAACTTTCAAATAGAGTTTGTCACCTGTGTACAACCTAAGGCCAATGTATGCTTTCAAATGACATTTCAGTGAGGGTTAAATAAATGACTGAAGGCAGAATTTGGTGCAAGGGTGTTAAACTATTCTCTTTTAATGACAAAAAATTCATAGTTGTGAGGGTATTCATTATGCAGCTTTAGCCTTCCATTTCCTCTGTGACATTCCTTCAAGGCACAAAAGATTATAAACAGTGAATGGGATAGAATATTTTGAATTGAATTTTAAGTTTCTACAAGACCTTTGATTTCTGATTTAAGCATACCCAAAAGGACAAAGGGAAATAGATAAATCACCCTCAAAATAAAGCAGTGGTTATAATCACCTGAAATTCCCTGCAGTTGAGATACTTGTGAGTATTTAAATTCTTATTTCATTAATAAAAGCATCATTATAATTTTGATTCTTGCCATTGATATTGACTTATTAAATATTATAGTAAATACTCTAATAAATATTACCAATTGTATATATCTTGGCCAAAAGAAATCTGTATCTCTTGTTTGACTAGGATATAAACTTGAAAAGTCAGATTGTAAATTTGAACATGAATTAAGTGCAATAATGTACTGGAAGACGCTTCATTCAACAATGATCTAACAGGGATCTTAGGCTTCGCCAACCCAAATGACTGTATTTCCTTTCTCAACTTCAGTGATCTCACAGTTTAACTTATTGAGCCGTCCATCTGGTAGAAAAGAGAGAGTCCTTAGAAGGTGTCATCAGGTATTGACCAAATAAGCCACTGTCTTGGATTTGCCTGTTCTTCCTGCTCCATGGCCATTCCTCTGCTCTTAGGGGGCTCCTTCAGGCTCTTGATCATCTTAACCTTCCCAGAAGCGAGCTCCACAAAGAAAGCACACATCAGTTTGTGTGCTTGAGCTACCATAGATGTTGTACTGGTGGGCTTCAGTAAAGGAGGGCTGGAATGCGAGATCAGATAAGTGCAGATTTGTATGGATATCAAAGCCTCCTGAATTTCTCCTCTGATGGTAATGTACTGGACCCTCACAAGACCTTTCACATCATTGACTGACAAGATAATGGCCATCTGGAGAAGACATACGGGTGCTCAGTCGGGATCACTATTGAATCCAATGACTGAATCAGTTACACTATCCACCATGAGCTGTGGTGGAACTGCTCCAGGGCTGTCGGCTTTGCAGCCAATGAAGTAGTATCCACCCAAGTGAGTATATGCCAAAGACTGACGGAATGCACTTGTAGTCCTTCAAGTTAACTGTCTTGATGTAGGACATGGTTTCCAGGTCAATCTTTTGCAGTGCAGCTTCATCTTTGTGAAGAATAAATCCAAACCTAAAATATAAGAAGCAGAGTCAGAGAGACCACCGTGGAGTGGTTGTGTACGTGCACTCTGGGCGAGTGGAGAGGAGCATCATGGTTCCCAGTATCAACTTTTAGGCTGTGAATTCACTGGAGCAACGTTTCTAGGGCAAATTTTAAAGTGGGCTATTCTCCTTTTCTGGTTTTACCTTATTTCACTACAAGTATAAAGTATGCTGTAGAAAGCAAAATAATTAAAGTAATATATCTAGGTAATTGAAACAACTGATTTTACTTTCACCAGAGTCTAAAGGCAGAGACATTATTTTGTCTGACTTTAAAATTTGTGGTATTGAATAAGCTCTTTTAACTTCTACT